>APFE031418452.1:178572-260562 GCA_000404065.3 Pinus taeda | reverse complement strand
TACCCTCACATTTATTAAGGAGAAGGCATGGCCCTCTCCATGTAATTAAATTTCACATTTCCAAATGTACTCCTAGCTTAATTGGGAGAAGAGAAGTCAACCATAGGGATGGGTGAGGAGTGAATGACATTAATGAGAGGTGGTTGAGATGGAGAAGGGAAGGAGGGTATAAAAAGGGAAGGGATAAGAGAGAAGGGGGGGAGTTTTTGGGGAGGTTTTGCTCATGATTGTGGGGGTTGGTTGTGATTGTTTGGACTTGTTATGATTTTGGGGAGACCTTGGAAACCTATGGAGGTTTCTTGAGTTTGAGAGGAGGAGAGTATTGTTATATGGTTTGCACATTCTCTTTTAGGACACATTATATCTGGTTAGACTTGGGCACGGAGGGCTAGGGAACCTGTGGAGGTTTCCTGGGCTAGGAAATTGTTTCCTAGTTGGCTGGGTGGTAAATCCAGTTGGGTCGGTGAGAAGGAGCATTCAGCTGGAGCTATCCGACAAAGGTATCATCATCAACCGCCGGAGCAGGTATTTTTCCATGAACTACTCTTATTAAGTTGATATCAATGGAATGCTCATCTTAATTTATGTTGTTTATGATAAAATGATTAGATGTTAATGTTTAAAATTTTGCGAGAAGGTCAAAAAGCTTCTTTTATTACTTGCAAATCAACACTATAATAGGTCTGTTAGTGTATAATAGAATAAGGCTCTAATAATAGGAATCGAGTTCTTATAGAGATCCAGTTTGATAGCAAAAAAAAATTATTTTCATGAAATGCATTTACATGTTTAAGTTTAAATTACATTCCAAGAACAGCAGTATAGACAGTCAAAACTGTGATGCTAGATGGATAGCAATCAACCTCTTTAAGTTTTGGACAGGTTTTAATGCTCACAGGTGGTTATCTAGTTTCCTTCGGGCAGGTAAACCACCTGGAGCAAATGGTTGATAAAAGTTTTTTGAAAAAGGAATATAAATAGAGGATCTGCCAAGTTTACAAAAAAAAAAATGAAATAATTACAATTAATTATCAGTTAATTAGAATTTTCTAATTTAATTTAGGATTAGATTTTTAATTAAATTTTCTTAATTTTGGCCTAGGTATACTTTTTTCCAGAATTCTGATAATTTTGGCACTTCAATTTCGGAGAGACATATCTCAACATTTATTTAAGCAGATGAACCTTGGAATAGCTCATTGTAAATCTAAGACATGGGAGAATAATATGGGGAGGTTAATTTTAGTAGATCCAACCATTTAAGGACCCAGAAATCTAGCAGAAGACCAAGTGACGAATTTGTAACAAAAATTAGTTTTTCCAAATTTTGATTTGGGCAAATTTTATTGGCTTTGGAAAACTACTGCCAATAATTCATTCCTAGCAATCCAACAGAAGTCCAAGTGACAAATTTGCAACAAAATTATTTTTTCCAAATTTTATTGGCTTTGGAAAACTGTTGTCAATAATCCATTCCCAACAATATTCAAAGGCTAAGCTGATCCATTTCAAGCAATCATAGCACGAGAATTTCTTTTTATTTTAATTTATTATTAATTTAACATTTTTTTGAGAAGTGGTTTGATTTCTATTTTGTTCACTAAAATTGTTTTAATTTCTTAATATTGATTGGTTTTTGGTAGGAGAGTAGTTGGGGAGATGAGGAAGAGAAGACTTGGGACAATGGAATTGCACCAACAAGTGGGAAAGAATAATTTTGGCCAATTAAAATTTGTTGGAGCAAATTTATTCTCCAACAACTCTCTCATTTTAATTTTCTTTTATAATTATAAATGTGGCTTTTGTAAAATTGACAGAGGGGTTGCAAATCTGAAACTTGGGGAAGAAATTAGCTGCAAAGAGAGGGCTTTTTGCACTACTCTAGGAAGCAAGATTTTTGTAGAGAATTAGCTAGTATGGACCAGACTTGCGGATATTAAAAGATATTTATTTCAGCTCTGAAAATTTCATGCTATCATGAAATTTTCTGAGAATTTCAGGCATTCAAAGGCTATGATCAGATCATTAATTCTTGTACACTATTGTCGGAGATATAAGTTGATTGGTGGCCTGCATTTAATAAAATTTGAGACAATTCTTGATCCAGATAAGTATGTGTTTTTGAAGTTTTGCACTATTGTAAATTCATCTAATACATGCTTGTTTTAATCATTTGAAAACTATCTTTTAATGATGGATTGATTGCTATCAAGTTAGATTATGAATTCGAATATATAAACAAGACATACTTGTTAACATTTTAGCAAATTCATGTTAAGTTTATCTCAGTTTTAAAAATGAATTTTTTTTAGAACTATTTCCTTAATACAGTCATATGTGTTTTAGTTTGAAATCATTTTATTTGAATTTGGATTTATATGCACCAGAGATCTGATGACTATTCATCAGATAGTTGAATTCATATACTTGTTTGAACTAGTAATAAGTCTTGGAACTATTTACATGGCTTATTGACTTCATTTTTATTCCAAATTCAAAGTTGGTACAAATCCCCCTTTTAACTTTATCTTGGTTGAGAGGGGGATTAATCCTTCTTTCAATCAAGATAGATTTAGGATTTATTTTCTGTTAATTAGAGTAGATTTGCATTTAGCTTTAAATATTCATTAGAGAAAATTTCAGCCTAAAAGTGTCATCCTAAGGAAGAATATTAAAGTAATAGTTAAAATAATAAAATAAGAGTTATGAATTTTGGAGGGAAAATAAGAAAACTATTTTTTAATTGTATTTTTGGCTTATCTCATTATAGGTTTACTCAAATTTCAAGTGTAGACACTCGTTGGATGTGAAATTTAATTCCGCATCCAACGAATGTATACACTTGAAATTTGAGTAAACCTATAAGGAGATAAGCCAAAAATACAATTAAAAAATTAGTTTTTCTTATTTTCCCTCCAAAATATTTATATGTACCTCTTTTTAAAATTAAAGGATTTTGATTAGTTTACATATTATGACATGGAAATTACGTGAAATTTTCATGGGCACTTTTAGGCTAAAATTTCCTCTAATGGCATTATAGAAATCCTCTTACACAACGGGTAGACTTTCGAGTGGCCTGGCTGAGCCATTAATTTAGCTTAAGGATCACTTTTTTGCATGACCTCTGCAAGAGGGAAAATTTTGTGTCCCTTTTCTATTGGAAACTAATAGACATACTATAAGCCAATAGAGAGAGAGAGGGTCACTGGACCCAGTTGAACAAGTTGGAACCACCATTCCAAACGGAAAAGGAGATGATTTAAATTCCCGACTAGGTGGTCTCCCTTACATGTCCATGAGGTCACTTTGGACCATTAACATTTTTTGTGCTAGAAGAAGGGTCATATTAAATTGTTTTCTTTGAATATTTTTAAGGTTTTATTTTATTACCATTGTTGGGGTCTTTGTTTTGAATTTTGAAATTTTTGAAGGTATGAAGATGTAAAATACGTGGCGGGAACAATGATCAAGTTATGGAGAGGATAGTTGGGAAAGGAAGCAAGACCATGCAGTAGAGGGGAAGTTGTGGCAAGGTGTCGAGAGCAAGCAAAAACAACTAAGCGGACAAGGAGGAGGACGTGAAACAACCGAGGGAAAAGACAACTGAATGGAATTGGAAATACGAGCAACAGAGGAGTAGATAAAAGGATAAGACAACATGAAGAAGGGGTTGGTATCTCGTAGGAGCTAGAAGCACAGAGGAATAGGATCTGAGGACTGGAGCAATTGCGGAGAGGTCAGAGCTAGGCTTGATCTGAGATCTAAGGCATCCTGTGGCCACGATATTTTATGTATCTGATCACGACTTTATGTTGAATGTATGTGGTAATGGACCTTCCTTTGGATTAATATGAACAAGTGAATGAACCAGTTGCATGGAATCATGTTTATGTGTTTCGCTATGATTTATAGACCTTCTCAAAAAGTTTTTATATTGATGGTCTTTCCTCGGATGAATATGATAACTATAATGATATGATGTTGTGATGAATGTATGCTTTAATATGTGTATGTATTATTGTTTGGTTCATCCTTGATATCCTTCTAAATCCATCTTAGTTTCGGTCACGAAATGCCTTAGGTGAGACTCCTTACCCTTTGGGGTAAGGTGAAAATGTTGGTATTGTCTTAGACTACAACAGACCCTTCTTGGTCCCTCGTGCCTGAACCCAGGGTCTTTCCTTGATGACATTTTTGTGCCAACAACTATGGCTCCACTTAAAAGACCTCCTTGGAGTTTTTTTATTGGACCTCATCTAACTTCTACTCCGATAAAGGCTATCCATACCCTATCTAAGGTAAAGTATAATGGTAAGACATTTGCTTTTAATCATCTCCTTCAATTTATTTTAAGTTGCAATAATTTCAATATTGATGAAGATAGTATTTGTAGGATCTTCACTCTTACTTTGATAGGAAAAGCCAAAGACTGGAGCTTATCTCTTTCATTTTCCTCTATACATAATTGGGACGAGTTTTCAAAGATATCCCTTCACGTTTTTTAGGAATATGATTACGAAAAGGTGTGTGATCAGTTAGAATAATTGCGTAGGATGGAAGGTGAGACATTGGATAATTTTTACATTAGATTTAAATTATCTTTAATGCAATTTCAGTCCAAAGATTTTCCTCCTGAATTCCAATTAATTGGATGGTTAAGAAATTTAGTGTCTTTGTCCTATGATAATTATGAAAAACCAAAAAATATATCCACTATGGATAATGATTCAACGAGATCCAAGGACTGGAGCAGTTGCAGAGAGGTCAGAGCTAGGCTTGATCTAAGATCTAAGGCATCATGTGGCCACGATATTTTATGTATCTGATCATGGCTTTATGCTGAATGTATGTTGTAATGAACCTTCTTTTGAATTAATATGAACAAGTGAATGAACCAGTTGTATGGCATCATGTTTATGTGTATCGCTATGATTTATAGACCTGCTCAAAAAGTTTTTATATTGATGGTCTTTCCTCGGATGAATATGATAACTATAATGATATGATGTTGTGATGAATGTATGCTTTAAGATGTGTGTGGAGTATTTTCTGGGCCATCCTTGATATACTTCTAAATATGTATTAGTTTCAGTCACGAAATGCCTCAGTGAGATTCCTTACCCTTTGGGGTAAGGTGAAAATGTCTGCGTTATCCTAGACTACAACAGACCCTTGTTGGCCCCTTGTGCCTGAACCTAGGGTCTTTCCTTGATGACATTTTTGTGCCAACAAATGGTTCCATTGTCGGGACATGAAATCATAAGAAGTGGTTTGGAATATGGTATCAAGGATATTCAAGAAGGAGATTTGGGACTGGTGGGATAACTGAGTAGATCAGTTCATGTTAGAGAAGGCTACTCGCCGAAGCCAACCTATCGCTAAGATGAATGAAGAAATTTTGCACTGAGGCTGTGAGTGATTAGTATGAGATATTCTGGTGTAAGTTCTTGGAATACTTGTATAACTGGTTAAGGAGGTTAAAAGTGAAGATCCAGCCAAAAGGAACTACACCAGCTCATTATGACTGGGTTCCCGCAGACCTCGCAACACTCCAACACTTGGATAGTGAACTGACGAGGGAAATAAATTTATGGGTACAAATTACCATAGAGGGGTACCTAGTTGAGTTCACAACATAGAACTATCAATCCTTCTTGAAAACAGATGCAGTGTTCAGATTGGGGTTGGGGGGGAACTAGTGAACAAAGTGCCCTTGCGGATTCAGATGTTGATGGTGTTGGAAGGAATGTTACATTTACCCAGAGTGTATATGGTAGCGTAAAACCCCAATACTAGGGGAAGGGCCTAAGGGGAGAATGCTACCATTTGGGGAAATGTAGATGTTGTTGAAGGAATGGATATAGAAGGATCACAAATAGCTATAGATATCAGGGCACAAAGGACAGCGCTACTAGCAGAAAAGTGGCAAGAAATAGTAGTACAAGCGCTAAAGAAGATACGTATGGCACCCCACCAAGTAGGAGCAGTGTTAGGGAGATTGAAAGAGGGAAATAAGATGGAAAAGGATGCAGAACAAGAGAGGGATGTCAACTAGACAAGTAGGAGCCAGGAGAATGACAGGGACTCTCCCTCATAGGTTGTGGGTAAGATGTCAAAAGGAAGCACTCGTGGAAATTACGAAGGGGAGACAAAAGGTGAGATATACGATGTGATGAGAATATTGTTCATTAAGGATGATACATCAGATAAAGTTCAGCAGCAGAATCCCAAAAGTTTAGGTAGTGTTCACCCCAACCTTCCCCTGGTGCTTTAAAAAAACCCTAACAAAATTGTTGTTAAGTTGGTTAAAGTGATACGAGTACACATTGTGCATGAAAAATATAAGATGATATTTAATACATCTAATAGTAGTGGGCCTATCAGTATTAGTAACCTAGGATTACAAGGATCTCAACAACACAGAAACTAAGGATTAGTGCTCTTAACACACACTCGAACCAACATGGCAAGGTCCTTTACTAGATATCTAGAGTTCATTGGTAGAGGGAATGAAGATGTGGAACAACATTGGTACCTATGTGAAGCTATATGGAGAGCCCTCCAAAAACCAGATAGCGTAAAGTCGATTGAGTTCCAGACCACATTAAGAGAAAGAGCTCTAAGGTGGTTTATCAAACAGGCAGAGCAGAATCAGAATCCTTCCATGGATGACATCAAGAGAGCCTCTGTTCAAGAATTCAAGGTACTGCAAACAGATCAGTAGGGACTGCCTGAATTATGGGAGATCAAGCAAAAGGAAGGAGAGACTACTTGGGAATTGATACAAAGGTTTAAATATGTTATTGGAAAGATAAGCTATACCATAGATCCTAACCACTAGAGGGATTGGTTCATTAAAGCGCTCTTACCCCTTACTAGAACACTGTTAACAAAAAAAATATTGGAACTATCCAGGATACCCACATGAGTATCGGGGAGGGATGGGATCGCAAGACTTGTCAATGGGCCTCCAATATCAGATCTCCAGTCTAACAGATAAATTAAAATATCTACATCCAATTAGACGAGTGAGACCCAATGTATGGTGCACTCACTACTTGGTAGAAGGTCATGTGGTGAATGAATGCCCAAGGCTGAGAGGCACAAATAGTTCAGTGGGAATTGCAAGATCATCAGGGGCCCCGCCAACATCAGGAGTTGCGACAATGGGATCGTAAAGATCTTTCTTGGGTTGAAACACGCAAGACTACTGTGAAGTTTGTAGGAATTAAGGACATTTTCTGCGAGTATGTCCAATACTACAGAAGCACTCTAATGTACCTAACAACAGTTACTGTGAATTATATGCATCCATGACTCACCACATTGATCAGTATTGAGCGTTAGGTGTCTTAAAATATTGGCTAGACAGTTCCACATTCAGAATCAATGAAACTATTCGTGGCAGATGAGGAGGAGGAAGAACAGGGGGTAGAGGACCCGTAAGGTGCTACAATTGCGATCAGGAGGGACATGTCGCCAGAGACTATCTACTCCCAAGAAGGCCTTGGTGCTCACAATGTTGGGTCAATGCACATGCCATAGAAGATGGTCCCGAGCTGATTGCAAAATGGAAAGAAAGAACCAAATAGAGGGGAACTAATTTGATCAACGTAGAAGTACGAACCATTGACACGCTTCCAGTAACTAATATAAACATAGTTACCAGAGAGGGGAAGAAGACAGGCGATGATCAGGGTATCGTAGACCAACCTTCAATTGTTCGAGTAGCATCCCCAAAGCAGTCTTACAACCCCATCCAACACAAAAAATACTATCAGGAAGCGGCCAAGTTGTTTGATGGGTTAACTGAGACAAAAGGAGACAAGAAACGAGACTTGGGCATAGTTGTTAACTCTCGATCAATTGAAGAATGTTTTAGGCTATTCTTGTAAATTGTTGATAATGAGCAGATGCTAAAGGAGTTGCATAGGAGTCTGAAAGTAGTGTCACTAGAAGATGAAGAGGAAGGAGAAACAATATTAGCAAACCTACCTCAGAAACATTTGAGAAGGGTATGACGGAACAAGAAAATAATCGGTAGAGAATTTTGGATTGATGCTCAAGTTATATGATTTAGATTAAAGATGCAATGTTAGATATGGGGTCCGATGTAAATATCTTTCCTAGAAAAACATGGGAAGCTTTAGGGAAGCCGCAATTTAAATATTCACCAATCCAACTACAGATGGAAAACCAATATTGCATCTTTCCCATTGGTAGTCTGGAATATGTAGAAGTGGATGTGGTAGGGGTAAAAACTTATACCAAATTTGAAGTAATAGATATAATGGGTGATAAGGACCCTTACCTATCACTTCTTGGTATCGACTGGGCATATGAGAACTATGCCATCATTGACCTGAAGAAGGAGTTGATCATCTTTGAAGTAGAAGGGATGCAAGTAATACAACCGCTAGATCCATATCAGGGACCAAGGTTCACTGAACCTGTGGATGATCGAGATGACCCTGGAATGTTGAATCAGTTGTACATGTTAACTGCAGGAAAAAGAGAGGACTACATAAATCCCATAGCAGGAGGATTGGTCAGTTGGAGGAGCATAAAAAGTTTAAAATATGGTTCAAAAGCTGCTTGGGATGCGTGGCAACAAGGAGGATACAAGGTTGATACCAAAAGTTGCACCAAGATATGCAGAGTAAACTGGATTGGGGAAGAGGTAAGAAATTATCCAACCTTTCATGGCATTGAATCAATAGACACTTTTCTAAATAAGGTGGATAGAACTATAAGGGAAAGTCACAAGATCCCGCTATTAGATATTGCATTAAAATCCACCCCAGCAAGGTGGTGGAGAGTGCATCACAACACTTTGTGTGAATGGGATACTATCAAGCAAGCCAAGAGGGGAAGGTTTACACAGGAAGGAGATTGGCCGCACGAGAAAGTGAAGTATAGAGGAAACTCATATCCCCATAAACATTTAGAAAATTGCACAAAGAAATGGGAAAAAGAGTGATTACTAAAGGAACTTTGGGTTCACATGTTCATACATACCTTGGGTACAATTCCACAAGCATGGTATATATAGGAGGAAATTCGTAGACAAATAGTAGACTTGGATGTTATGGCTAACCAATTCAACATCAATTTCTCATTCAAATATAGTGATTGATGCCTGACTGAAACCTTGTATGCCATTAAAAGGATCTTGTTTACTCCGGGGCAGTTATGGGAGTGATGAATTGATCAAAGAGTCCTACAATATTTTCATCAAGCAAGGTATCCAAAATTCATGTCTTGCGGCAAAGTTAATGCAGATCTGGCAGAGGATGATTTGGAAGGACTTAGACACTTGACATTTCAAGAAACTGAACGAGAATGAGATATTCAAGAGGGCCCTTCAGAGGATGCTACCCATTTTCTCCCAGTAAAGTTGTGGAAGCAAAAAATTAGCTCTGAAAATAAAACTAAGATGGCATCCATTGCAGATTATTGGGACGAACAGACAACTAAGGAAATTTTTGATATGCTACATGAATACAAAGACTTATTTCCAGCCCCTATGGCTAAATTAAAAGCAATAAAAGGGGACATCAGAGAGATGAAGATTATGTTGAAACCAAATGCATGCCCAGTGAATCACAAACCATATAGGCTAAACCTAAGAGTAAAAGAGAAGGCCAAGAAAGTGATTGATAAGATGTAGGAAACAAGACTCGTATTCCCAGTGGACGAAGCAGAATGGATTAGCCTGATTGTAATACGTAATAAGAAGGATGCCACGAAAATTAGGTTAGGTGTAGATTACAGGAGCCTAAAAAATGCATGTGTACATGATTCATTCCCAACACCTTTTAGAGATGAAGTCTTGGATAACGTTGCGGGGAATGAGGCATACCCTTTCACTAATGTATTTTTAGGATATCATCAAGCTCGTATAAGAGAAGAAGATAAGAAGAAAACAACATTCACCATAGAATGGGGGTTCTATGCCTATCATTTCATGCTTTGGTATGAAGAACACACCAACTATTTTCTCCTGGATTGTCAAGGTTGCCTTCAAAGATTACATTCACAGGTTCTTAGAAGTATATATGGATGACTAGATGGTGTACAACTTAATAAAGAAACACACCAGTCTACTTCGAGTGATGTTTGAGCGATGCAGATAGCTACAAATCTCCTTAAATCTAAAGAAATGCATATTTGCAATTCCATTCGGAATATTGTTGGGCCATATTGTTTGCAAAAATGGTGTGTTTGTTGATACCACAAAGGTTGCAAAAATTGTAAATATGGATCTACCAAAAATAATGTGAAGCAACTGCGATCATCATTGGGCCACACAGGATATTACCATCAATTCATCTGAAATTGCCTCAATTATGGCTCCCATGGAGAAACTGCTAAAGAAGACGAAAGCCTTCAGGTGGACATAGGCCTATCAAGTAGCAATGAACAAATTAAAATAAAAACTGGTGAGCGCCCCTATTCTTGTATACCCAGATTAGAATAGGAAGTTCCAAGTACACATTAACGTGTCAAGAATAGTCTTAGGATTAGTACTGGCGCAACTCGGAGAAAGAAACATGGACCACCCAATTTACTTCGCCAGTAGGAAATTGTCAACGACAGAGAAGAACTACGCAACAACAGAAAGAGAAGCATTGGCCAGGGTCTACTCCCTACAAAAATTCAGACACTATCTATTGGGAGCACCATTCAAATTCTTCAAGGACCACTCATCTTTAAAGTATCTAGTAAACAAGCCAATGTTGGAAGGCAGGATCTGTTGATGGTTTCTACTGTTCTAAGAATTCTCATTTGAAGTGGTCATAAAACCGAGAAGGTTAAATGTGGGGCCAGAACATCTATCCAGGTTAGAGTCGAGAGAGAATGAAGGACCATTAGACAATCAACTGCTAGATGCTGACTTGTTCCAAATAGAAGTCATTCCATACTACCTAGAGGATATTGTTGTGTTATTAGAAACAGGACACTACCAGAAGGGATACACATCGACGCATAAAATAAACCTAATAGTGAGAGCGGCAGATTATTAATTAATTGCAGGACATCTATACAACATGGCATTTGATCAAGTTTTGAAATGATGTCTCCTTCAACATGATAGGCAAGAAGTGTTATGGGAATGCCACGTTAGGGTTGCGGGAGGCCATGTCAGAGGAAAGCTATCGCAAGGAAAATACTACAAGTTTGGTTGTGGTGGCCTACCATCCACAGGGATGCTAAGGAGTACGCAAAGAGTTCTGATGTTTGTTAGAGAGTTGAGAAGCCATCACATTGCAATGAACTACCTTTAAATCCGGTTCATACAGTACAAATTTTTGAGAAATAGGAAGTAGACTTTATCAACCCTATCACACTACCAACGCATCACTCCCATGCCAGATACATCATAAAGACTACATAGTACCTTACTGGGTGGGAAGAGGCAATGCCATTAAAGGATTGTACAAATGATACTTCAGCAAGATTCATCTATCAGTGCATAATATCTAGATTTGGATGTCCAATGAGCCTAACCAGTGATCAAGGGGCTCATTTCATTAATGAAATTGTCACTTCTCTCCTAGAGAACTTTATGGTCCAACATCACAAAAGAAGCTCGTACCATTTGCAAGCAAATGGAACGGTCGAAGCCTTTTAATAAAATAATCAAGAGGGGTCTAACAAAAATTGTATCAGCAAACCGAGATGACTGGGATGAGCGGGTGTCAACAACATTATGGGCTTACAGAACGATAGTAAACGGACACACAAGAAAAATTTGTTCCATTTGGTATATGGTAGAGAAGCAGTGGTACCAGCAGAATTCATTATCCCAAGCATATTCATCTCTCAGGCCACCAAAATGACAGATGATGCAGCTCTAAAAGAGGATGGAACAACTCATGGAGTTGGATGAATTGAATTTTTTTAGTCGAATTCCACCAATTAGTTGAACAAAGGAGACAAAAGGCTTGGCATGATAGACACATCAAGAAGAAAACCTTCAAGGTACGGGATCATGCTCTATTGTATGATAGTAAATTTCAAAAATTTCCAGGAAAAATACAAATGCATTGGTTGGGGCCATTCATGGTTGAAGAGATCAAAGAATCTGGGGTGGTGAAATTAGCACAACTAGACAGGATAATGTTACCAGGATGGGTGAAGGGCACATGCCTAAAGCCTTTCCACAAGTCGACAGTCGCGCCATCGAATTAAAGGGGTCTCAAAGACGAGCCTGCAAGAAGGTTGTTAGTCAATAATACATAGTTAGTCGCATATTTAGTTAAGTCCAATTTCTATTTATTTTTCCAAAAAATAAATAAATAGCACGTGTCAGTTTGGTTGAGGCAATAATGCCATGTCACCGCAACCCACTTGTGGTTGGGGGGTATAGTCACACATTCTATGAGTATTTTATGCCATACTATCGGTCTTTTCCTAAATAAGTAAGCAATAATACACCTGCCAGACAGATTTCCATAAAATAATTTCCCATTGGGGAAGAAATTATCTAATAATTACCCACCATTATGGAAACTTTATTAACCATGCAGCCCACTCTGTCATTTCCCGTGCTACATCATACAAGTCAGATCCAGGTCATCTGACGGCGGCATAACACGATTAAGTTGCATAGGGAAAGTTGTCATAGTAATTAGTTACCAAGTCCAGTCAGAAACGTCATGTCAAATTTGATCTACTTAATTTGCATGGCTATTCATGGAGTTACAGAGTCTCAAAAGCAGGTGATAGAAGAAATTCAAATTTAGGCTGAGAACCAACAACAACAGAGATGCGAAAACTATAAACCTTCGATAACGATCTTCTATCAGAGGCACATAATAGTGAAAAAATCATTTCTCTCAGTCCCAGAGGACCAACTGATGGAAAGAATTACAGTCTTAGAAACTCTGAATGGAAAATACGACAAGGAAATGTTAGTGGACAATTATCTCTCAAATTGTTTCCAATTTCTAGCTTTCAAGTGACAAATATACATTGAGGAGGTCCCAAAAGGATATGGCACCATGACAACAAAGGTTAAAGAGGATTTTAGATGCCTCCAGCGATCAACACTAATTAATCTCAAAAGCCTATGAGTCTTTGGCACACAATTGGTTGCGATGCAATGCACTAAGCTCCTCGCCAGATGCATGGTGGATCACTATGGCTCGATAAAGAATACCCAATTCATGTCGATGATATCCAGTGTCTAACAAGACTCTCAGCATGAGGAAATGTAGTATCTACAGTGTTCCAAGGAGGAATGAAGTGAACAAAGAAGGAAGGTGAAAAAGATTACTATGAAAAATAAAATAGCAAGCACAGGGGAAAAGGCGTGAAGATTGATCTTATCAGAAAGGAAGAAATAAAATTCACCTTCTACATAATAGCAGGGAAAATAATGAGGCATTTTGACAAGAATGAGTGTACCATGGATGTAATATCAGTTGCGGAACACTGCTGCATAGGTGAGGTGTTTAACTGGTCGGCCTTGATATTGAATGAACTCTCTGAAGCCTGTGAAGACATATACAAGAGAAACACCAATTTCATATTTGGTTATATACTCAGGACACTAGAAATGTGGAAGTGGAAACCGCTGAAAGGAAGGGACATGATGCAAATTAGATTTGATCAGCCTATAATACTCATACATGAACCATGGAGAGCTTCAGGGGAACCCAGTAGCAAAGAAATCAATGAGGCGACCTTCAACAACTGGTATGGAACGATGCTAATTACAATTAGGAAAGCGGAGTGAATACCCAGACAGTTGTTGAATGATTTTTCACAAGATATCTCGTTTAGGGTTACCAATGGGCACCCATACATCAAGCCAAGATGCATCCATCCAGAAACATTTCAAATGAGGGTGCAAAATTTTTCCTTTACAGAAGCAACATTCCACACCGAAGTTGGTTCATGGCCGGGGGTTGCGTGCGAGATCACAGAGGGAAAATACATGTACCTGTTTGATGGAATGAGGTCACAACCATCAACAGGGGAAGAAATGGGAATCAGTAAGAAGCGACAGGAAGAGGATGATCTGGATGTCGAAATTTCACCTGTAGAACAAACCGATATATGCAATGTCCTAAAGCATAATACTTGTTCTACTTCTACATAACATTAAGCAGAAGCATAATCGAATTCATGAGCAACATCAAGTAGAAACGTGCATAACTGATCAAGAGAAATATTCACACATAACACAAGATATATCTAGGGGAAAGCACCAGCATAAAACCCCAACCATGTATTATCAATCAAGTGGAAATCCTCTTCACAATACAAAAGAATCAGCTCTCAAGCTATCCATTTCTCAATGAACTATGAAGATATGAAGATATTTCTCATGAAACAACCAAGCCATGTATATAAAGGCTTTAAGTAAGGTCCAATCGCTATTTCCTTGCGTAGTTTGCTTAGGAAATAATAGCAAAAGCATATGCAATTAATTCCAAACATACCAAGTTAACCAATGGTCCAACTATGCAATCCTTGAGGACACTAGATCCTCAACCATGCAAAAACTACTTACTATAAATAGTCAAGCATCTGATAGTACATTGTCCCACATCTTATCTCAACTGGGTCTCTGATAGAACTGACATGCAACAGTTATCCATGAGTGAATTCTCAGTTATCTAAAATAATAGTTGTCACATGTATGCAAGCATTAACAAACTATATTTTATGATTTTAACAACTTGTTAAAATAATCTAACTGGACTTGACTAGTTAGAACTAAATCAATTGATTCTCTCATTATAGAACTCATACTTATTCCCTCAATCAGTGGAGGAAATTAAGGATAAATTCCTCAATCAGTGGGACAACTCATGTGCATGTTCACAAAGACTTCAAATTTGAATTTCCTTAACTAATTAACTCAACTGGATTAATTAATTAATATTTCCAACTGCTATTAAGAACAAAATTAATTTTACTTCCTATAGATAGACCAGGGACTGCTATAAATAGGAAGGGACCCAGAAATGCTATTTTTAGACCTTTCTATTTTTAGCAGTTTCACTTCTCACCCAATGTGGCCAATGACCTCATTGGCAAAACTGCTATTTTTAGACATTCTATTTTTAGCACATTCTAAATTTAACATTTCTTGTTGCACATTTTTCAACACTCCCTCTCAACAATAAAGGCTTCCTCTCAAACCCAATCCTGTAACTTTGGAATGTTCTACATGTAACACATCTACCCAATCCACTTGCTCCAACAACACTTGGAACAAAAACACTCCCAACTGACCACTCTATTAGGCTAGGAACATACTCTGATGCTGAAGCTCTACCTACTGCTGACAAGTGCTCCCTCTCTAACATCTGCACTATTGCAACATCTCCATGCATCTCGCACCATTGCACACCTCTCTGTGCCACCTAGCATTGTGCAAAACACTTGTTCCTCTTGCATTGTTATAGCCTGCTAGCTGTGCAATGTCTTGGGATTCCCTCCACTGTAGCTCTCTCTGCTGCTCCATCTGCATCTGTCTCTACCCAATCACTTAGTTCTTGCTACTCCACATTGGGGCTCCTATAGCAAGGTCTCATCCAAGAGGTTGGGTACCTCAAGGATCCTGCCCCTCCTCCTTGGGACTATCACTCTATATCGTCCCACCTCCTACATAGAGGTATGGCTGCATGTGATTCCTCAATCCACCTAGCTCGAAGTTTCCCCCTACTAGAGGTCTTTGCATGAGTAGATGTATCTGCTCGATCTCTACTCAGCTTCCCCTGTTGTGGCTGCTCCACAACCTCCTGAAGTTGTTGCACCAATCATGGCTCCTCCACAATCGTCTGAGACTTCTTTTGGCGCTGCATGTTGAGAGGTAATATACCCTCCCTCTCAACCACCAAGTCTCCATCAGTTTCTTTGCTGCTCAAGGCTTTGTATGCATCTTGAACCTCAAGAGCATACGGGTTCTTGACCCATGCACCAATCTACTTCACCTGTCTAGTGATGATGTGTCTAAGAAAAACCTTTCCCTTACTGAAGACTACATCATAGCCTTTGTCTTCCAGCATCACGATCGATACCAAGTTTCTCTTCAGTCCTGGTACATACTTGACATTGGTCAAGGTAAAGCGAGATCCATGCTCCCTCTGAAAAATAATTGTGCCTACACATGAGACACTATACTTATCATCATTACCCATCGCTATGAGTATCTGGAGATCCTTCTCCTCCAAAGTACTGAACAAACTCTTGTCGTTGGTCATGTGGAAAGAAGCTCCACTATCAAGAAACCAACCACTTCCCACCATGGACGAAACCATGCATGCGAAGAGTGTGAAATCCAACTCAAACTGTGAAGCAAGTGCCTCACCTTTAGATCCTTCCCCAAATCCCTTCTTGGATTTCCTCCGTGGACAATTTGCAGCATAATGGCCCACCTCATGACAATGAAAGCATCGAACTTTCAATTTTTCAACCTTCCTCCCATCATTGGAAGAACTAGATTCAGAAAGAGAAACCTTCTCCTTCCCCTTATTCGCCTTACTCGCTAAGGCATAGTTCTCCTCATCATGCATGGAAGAAGAACTATCTCTGGTGCTTCATCTGATCTCCTCCTGCATCAAATCCGACCATAGTCGTTCCCAATCTGGAAGTTTCTCCCTTCCATTCACCGAGTCCTCCTAGCTATGCCAGCTCTTAGGAAGGCCAAGGAGTGCTAGACTCACCATATCCTCTTTTGATGTCACGACCCCTACACTTGCAAGCTCATCCATGCATGTGATGAGCTTGGTCAAATACATAGAGATCGTCTCATCCCTTTTACACTTGATCTTTCAAAGTTTGTCCTTTAGTGCTAGCTTCCTCTGATCACTGTTATTCTGATATAAATCTTTCAATGTTTTCCATATTGCATGCAGAGTCTCCTTCCCATGGAAGCTCGAGACAATGTGATCTCGCACTCCCTCCAAGAGAATTCTCCTAGCTCTAGCCACACACTTCCTCCATTCCACTTGCTTAGTCTTGTCAGTAGACTTAGGAATTTCTTGATCAATGAAATCCTTAAGGCCAATACCTTCCAAAACTGCCTCCATGCAATCCTTCCAAGCTATATAGTTTGAGCTGCCATCAAGGGCATACTCAAACCTCAAACCATAGAATGCCATCGATGAAATAGATGTGATAAGAACTTGAGATATATATCCTGAATAATAAACTTCAAATTTCTCCTGCTAATATATTGTTCTTGCTTGATCACCTGTGCTCTGATACCATGTAGAAATTTCACCTGTAGAACAAACCGATATATGCAATGTCCTAAAGCATACTACTTGTTCTACTTCTACAAAACATTAAGCGGAAGCATAATCGAATTCATGAGCAATGTCAAGTAGAAACATGCATAACTAATCAAGAGAAATAATCACACATAACACAAGATATATCCAGGGGAAAGCACCAGCATAAAACCCCAACCATGTATTGTCAATCAAGTGGAAATCCTCTTCACAATACAAAAGAATCAGCTCTCAAGCTATCTAATTCTCAATGAACTATGAAGATATTTCTCTTGAACCAACCAAGCCCTGTATATAAAGGCTTTACCTATGGTCCAACCCCTATTTCCTTGCGCAGTTTGCTTAGGAAATAATAGCAAAAGCATATGCAATTAATTCCAAACATACCAAGTTAACCAATGGTCCAACTACGCAATCCTTAAGGACACTAGTTCCTCAACCATGCAAAAAATACTTACTAGAAATAGTCAAGCATCTGATAGTACATTGTCCCACATCTGATCTCAACTGGGTCTCTAACAGAACTGACATGCAACAGTTATCCATGAGTGAATTCTCAGTTATCTAAAATAATAGTTGTCACGTGCATGCAAGCATTAACAAACTATATTTTATTATTTTAAGAACTTGTTAAAATAATCTAACTGGACTTGACTAGTTAGAACTAAGTCAACTGATTCTCTCATTATATAACTCATACTTATTTCCTTAATCAGTGGAGGAAATTAAGGATAAATTCCTCAATCAGGGGACAACTCATGTGCATGCTCACAAAGACTTCAAATTTGAATTTCCTTAACTAATTAACTCAACTGAATTAATTAATTGATATTTCCAACCGCTGTTAAGACCAAAATTAATTTTACTTCCTATAGATATACTAGGGACTGCTATAAATAGGAAGGGATCCAAAAATGCTATTTTTAGAACTTTCTATTTTTAGCAGTTTCACCTCTCACCCAATGTGGCCAATGACCTCACTGGCCAAACTCCTATTTTTAGACATGTTATTTTTAGCACATTCTAAATTTAACATTTCTTGTTGCATATTTTTCAACACTGGAGCCTATGTTTCTTCAAATGGAGCAACAGATGTCTTCCCTCAAACAGACGATTGAAAACTTCACGGAACCCTCAGGTTGACAACGCAATCATAGATTTTCAAGCATCTTTCCTTCATGATATTTTTGTGCCAACAAAAATAATCACCACCCCTTTAGTTGTAGCAATTCCTCAGGTTGACCCTCATGCACAATCAAAGCCAACGATTCCCAAGCCGAAACAGAAAAAGGGAATTAAAAAGTTGGTCACCAAGAAACTGAAGGCAACCCCTATAATCCCAATTGTAAACCTCATTGGTGAGGTCAGTCAATCAATATTTGCATCACCCATCATTGAATACAATCATCCATCCTCATCCGTAGTATCACCAAGGTCACGGGATCCATCCCCGCATACAACCTCCACCTCCATGACCCTGTCTGAATCCATTCCTTCTGCTACCCATGTAGAAACAAAAGATATGGAAGTAGACTCCATGCAACAGTACAATGAGCCTCACCAAGGAAATGGCGCTCACACATCATCACTGATATCCCTACTTTTAGGGTCGATCCCACTACCAGGGCATGATTCAATAGTGTCCATACCGCATTCAACAGGAACTGAACATTACTAGACCGCATCCCCTATAAATTTCTCACTAATCCCAAACACAATTATCATTCCACCTACTCCTTAGTTCACCCCACCTGTACAGCCAGCAAACTCTCCCCCATCCCACTCAGACAAGTCCATTGCTAGTGGCATACCCATTCAAAGTGATTTCCCGGATCCAAACACAATGTAGGTAGAGACTCTACGGCTCTGGTCATCAACGCAGTTGTTTGGATTCATTCAACAAGATGCATAGAGAGCGGAAAGAATACATGATGACCTCGTCCATGAACATGAGAAACAGAAAAGACAATTACAAGGTCACGAAAGAAAGGGATCATCTCAGACAAGTAAATATTGATCTGCAGGCACAAGTAGATCAGGTTACAGATAAATTTTGGTCACTTTGGTTGACAATATCAGATGTTGTCATAGAAGCTCCCGAAGATTTTACATCTTGCACGTTGTTCAATTGTTGTGACCACATCCAAGTAGTGTGCTCGAGTTTGATAGCCATGAACGCAGATATGAAGAAGAAGTTGGAAACAGTCAGATTATCATGGCCTCATCCAATTGATATATATGTTCGATCAATAGACGATATTATCAGCACCGTTGCCGCCACAAAACAATCATTTGTTGAACCACTTGCAGATGGTTTTTCCCTAATAGAGAAAGTGCACGACTGGTTGGGCAGCCTGGCCCAAAAGAATCAGCCTATCTATCCTCTACGAGAAAAACTCCAAATTTTAATCACCGATAGCAAGACATGCACATACCCCGTTCGATTGTAGAATATCAATGAAGAAATCACCACCATTCAGGCACAAGTCAAATAGATAGAGGATTAGTCTACAAAGACTAAGAAGAAAATATGAGACCTCAGGCCTCCAATTCGCCTACATGTCCTTGCTCTAAAGGAGGTCTACAACAACAATGAAGAATAGTGGAACAAACTACAAAGCAACAGGTCGAGTCAGCCAGCATCCACCACAGCATAAGACTTCATCAAGCAAGCTGACTCCATAGTGATTGTATGGCAAGCAGCACTAAACAAATACAACAACTTCAGGCAAGAAATGACAACAATTGTTCCTGAATTGGGGCCTTCGATTCGAAAAGGAGGCCAGCAAATGGCAGAAGTAGTAGCCCCTTAGAAGGAAGGACCAGAGCAGCCACAAGCGAAAATACCCACAGAAACAACAACAGGACCCATAACGCTTGAGATAGATTGGGATGATTCAAAGAACTATGGTCGGGGCTTGTTGGGGCCTTTATTTTGAATTTTAAAAGTTTTGAACGTATGAAGATAGAAAACAGGTGGCGGGAACAACGGTCAAACTGTGGAGAGGACAACTAGGAAAGGAAGCAAGACCATGCAGTCGAGGGGCAGTTGCGGCAAGGTGTTGAGAGAAAGTAGAAACAACCGAGCGGACAAGGAGGAGGGCGGGAAGCAACCGAGCGAAAATACAATCGAACGGAACTGGGAGTATGAGAAACAGAGGAGTAGATAAAATGAGAAGACAACATGGAGAAGGGGTTGGTATCTTGTAGGAGCCAGAAGCATAGAGGAACAGGATCCGAGGACTGGAGCAATTATGGAGAGGTAAGAGCTAGGCTTGATCTGAGATCTAAGGCATCCTGTGGCCATGATATTTCATGTATCTGATCATGACTTTATGTTGAATGTATGTTGTAATGGACCTTCCTTTGAATTAATATGAACAAGTGAATGAACCAGTTGTATGGCATCGTGTTTATGTGTTTCACTATGATTTGTAGACCTGCTCAAAAAGTTTTTATATTGATGGCCTTTCCTCAGATGAATATGATAACCATAATGATATGATCTTATGATGAATGTATGCTTTAATATGTGTATGGAGTATTGTTTGGTTCATCCTTGATATCCTTCTAAATCCATCTTAGTTTCGGTCATGGCATGCCTCAGGTGAGACTCCTTACCCTTTGGGGTAAGGTGAAAATGTTGGCATTGTCTTAGACTACAACGGACCCTTCTTGGCCCCTTGTGCCTGAACCCAGGGTCCTTCCCTGATGACATTTTTGTGCCAAAACTATGGCTCCACTTAAAAGACCTTCTTGGAGTTGTTTTATTGGACCTCATCTAACTTCTACTCCGATAAGGCAATCCATACCTTGTCTAAGGTAAAGTATAATGGTAAGACATTTGCTTTTAATCATCTCCTTCAATTTATTTTAAGTTGCAATAATTTCAATATTGATGAAGGTATTATTTGCAGGATATTCAATCTCACTTTGATAGGAAAATCCAAATATTGGTGCTTATCTCTTTCATTTTCCTCTGTACATAATTGGGACGAGTTTTCACAAGTTTCCAAAAATATCCCTTCACGTTTTTCAGGAATATGATTACGAAAAATTGTGTGATCAGTTAGAAGAATTTTTTAGGATGGAAGGTGAGACTTTGGATAATTTTCACATTAGATTTAAATTAACTTTATTGTAATTTTGGTCCAAAGATTTGCCTCCTATATTCTAATTAATTGGATGGTTAAGACATTTAGTGTCTTTCTCCTATGATAATTATGAAGAACCAAAAAATATATCCACTGTGGATAATTATTCAATTACTCAAAATAACAATGCCAATCCTCCACAAATTGAAATTGTGAATACTTATCATCAATATCAATCATAAATTGTTGTTGTTTCTCAATTAAATGATGTTGATTTCAGATCTGTCCCAAATTTAAATAATGCTATTATATTTGAGGAAATGGAAAATCAACAAGATGTGGAATACAGTAGTAGTAATCGGTATCAACATCAAATAAATTACCAACAAGCAAAACAACTAGATAATGTCAGCAACTTACAAATTTATGCAATTAATTTAGAATCTTCTCAAGCTTCAAAGAAACTTGCCAATAATTTGTAGATCAATCAAACATATGGTTAGTCTGTTTTTTATGAAGAAGTTGATCAACAATCTGAATTCTACAATGGAACAAATGTGGAAGAGTGCATTTTGGAAAAGCAATCATTCGTGCATAGAGAAACTTTTAGGTATTTGTCTTCAACTTCTTATTTTTCTCCCTATCTTGATATTTTTAGCAATAATAATTTAATT
Organism: Pinus taeda; assembly: GCA_000404065.3. Lineage (NCBI taxonomy): Eukaryota > Viridiplantae > Streptophyta > Pinopsida > Pinales > Pinaceae > Pinus > Pinus taeda. The sequence continues at coordinate 238,536 of APFE031418452.1, read as the reverse complement.
CATAATCAATCAGCAATCCCTTTGAACACAAATTCAATTTCAGAAAACAAAGGAGTTATCATTAATGATGAATTATTGTTTACTTTTGATGTGGATAGAGAAAATTCAATCAATAATATTCTCAATTATCCTCGAAATTCTCTTAATTTGGCATTTAATCACCCGCCTGGTTCTGATTTACTTTATTTATGGGAAGAGAACACTTATTAAACTGTTTATGATGAGGAATTAAAGACTGAGAATGTTGAGCCTCTTCTCTCTTCAAAAATGGTTTTAATTGACTCACATTTTCCCAATTTCTTAAGTGAATCCATTTTTGAAGATGAAAAGAACACTGATTAAGAAATTATTTCTGTATACTCTCAATAATTCAATCATCGTATTGATTTCACTAGTCATGAATCCATTCCAATTTATGATTCATATAATGATAAAAAAACAAAAACAAAAACAAAAACTTTTTGAATCATAATCTTGAACTTTTCTCACCTCCGTAAGTGAATGCAAACAACAATTTTAACTTAAAAAGTCTCGTTGACACTTGTGGAAAGGAAAATTTTGCAAATGAATCTCAGTTGTGTTGTACCATTATTTGTAACATTAATATAAATTTTAATTTACTTCGTTTTCATTTTCCAAAGTTTGAGTTTGTTTTTGTTTCAAATTTCATTTTTAAATTTCTAGGCACATTGTACTGGCACTTTGATCATTCAAATCTATACACTCGTCAAGTACATTAATAAGCTTATATGAAAATCAATTTCATAATTTGAAGCGTGAACATCAATTACTTCTTATTATGAAATTTTAGTTATTCATGTTTGGCCAGTTCATGTATTATTTTCAAATGAGTTTATCACAAATTCGGGCAATTGAGAGTGCATCATTAGATTCTGGTCAACAATGGAACACTTTTAGAATTCTTCTAAATATCCATTCATATTCAGGAAGTTCCAATGCTCAAGAAGATTTCTGACATTTCCAATTCTCAATAGGCCTCAATATTTGAAAATGTATCATTCAAGCCTAGCTCGATCTTTCCTCTTCCTTTGAAGTTTTTCCAATCATTCACTAAAATACATCTTGATTTTCATGATCGTGTAGGCATATGGTTGGAAGAATTTCAAGGTAAGAATTTTGTAAATAAATTTATTTTTCCAAACTTGTTAGATGTACATACTAGGCTGATTTTTTCTTCTAATAATTTAGCTGCACTCTTATCCCTTTGTTGCATGTGACATTTTCATATGTGCAGGAAATAAAATGCTTGCTTGGTTATATTGGAAGTATGGCTATACCTAATCATACCTTCCCTTATGTAGTTAGATTAGGAATAGAATTAGTTTAGTTATATTTCTCTTACATGTTTGCAATATTTTTGATTTTTAATAAACAGGTAATGAAGCACTACACATTTGCTTTAACATTCACTTGATTTTAGGTAAAGAGTGGTTCAAAAGTCTATGCCATATTTCCCATTTAGATTTTGCAGATCATCTTCATGCTTATGGTGCACTTTTTTATTTGGCTCCGTTATAGCTAGGCACTTTTGAAATAATAATTTCTCAAGCATGACTAAGTGATCTCATTCGCCACTCTTGTTCTTCAATATGAAGTGAATAGAAATCAATTTAAATGTGAAGCAGATGCAAATTTCTCATTACTTAGTGGTTAATTTAGAATGAATAATAATATGATTTTGAACTCATGCAAAATCGAAGATAATACATGGGAGAATGTTGAGACTTATAGGTAAATTTACAGTCAAACCCTTCTAGGTATGAATATACATGTTCATCTTCATTTGTTGTTAATTTTGCTTTTTCATAGTTTACTTCTTATTTTTGTTTGCTTTTTTTGCACGATTTCATTAGCTTGATTTGGAGACTTGACTTTTACAAGTAAATTCAGTTGACTTTAGAATAAAGCGAGCAATCAACCCTTTCCAATCTACAACATGTTTATGAAATTTTTTCATCAGAATATTTGTATTTTATATTTTTTCTTATGTTCATATTTCCTTGGTTCACAAATGCACGAGATGAGTCAATAATCGTTAATGCATGTGAAATGGAACGTTAGACTCTTTCTTGTCCAGATTTGCTACAAGTAAAGGAAATTGCGAAAATCTTACAACAAATAATTTTTCCATGATAATACCTCTACTTGTTCTGAATCTTACCACTAGTATAGAATGGCTAATTAGTTACTAAAAAAATGATCAAAATTTGCATATAAATGACCATTCTTTAGTCGATGACCAATAGTGGCCAATTTACAATATCTTATAACGCAACCAACTTTTAGTCGTATTTAACTTAGTTATTAAATGATTGTCTCAAATTTATCATCTAATAGTATATTTAGTCATTAATTTGGTCATTAATTTAGTTATTAATTGCCAAAATTAATGACCAAATACACAACAAAATATACTACTATATGATCGCCCAATAAATCCAATTAATAATAAAAGAAATATCAACAAAATGTTGGTCGCGTTATAAGACACTGTAAATTAGCTACTAATAGTCATATATGTGCAAATTTTAGTCATCATTTGAAACCAATTAATGACCAAAGAAATATGACTAAATTTTGGTCGTGTTATAAGATACTTTAAATTAGCTACTAATAGTCGTATATATGAAAAATTTAGTCATCATTTGTAATCACAAATTTATCGTTAACAGTAGTCATTTATCTTTTTTTTGGTAGCTTCATATTCATTATATAAGCGACTGGTTCGGTAGTTTATATTGATTTCATTTACTTTCACTAATAATCAGTATAGATGATTAATTTATTCATTGTATATTCATTTTATTTGTGCTCATATTTAATCAATATAGACAACTAATTTAGTAGTTTTATATTGATTTCATGTGTTCATTACTAATTAACTTAGATTAATTAGTATGATTTTGTGACTAAATTAAAAAAAAAAAAAAAAACAATGTGCAGGTTCATCTAATATGAAAATGCAAAGTTACATATGTTAATGACAATACTAAATAATATCAAGTATAACTATAAATAGTTTCAACCACATAAATTAAATTATATGAAATGTCAAGTATTACAATATGAGTTTCCAACTTAATATTGCTTGGACTACAATTTACACGTGAAATGTTGTTTTATCACTTCAAAACATTAACATTGTGTTGCCAAGGCATTGCATGTGAATTCCCCAACTCTAAATACTTGACCATCAGTCTGGATCTCATGTGGGATATTGACTTTAACATTATCAGTAGACCAATTCTTTTCTCTCTCTCTCTCTTTCTACATTTGTCACTCCAATGTTGTTGTTTACTTCTTTCTTCAATTCCTGCTTTTCACCATCAATAATGAGTTTCTCCTCAAAAAATGAAATAAGGTACAATTCAAAGTATAAGGCTAATTATTTATTAATTCCTCTCTTGTCCACCTTCTACAATAGTAAACAATATAGGAGTGTAAACCTTTCCTCAACTCCAACAAACCAATGCTATTATGATAACATATAAGACAAAAAGTCCAACCTGAGTATAAGGAAAGTAGATGTCTATGAACATACACTTAAAGTCGATCTTCATTCTAATAATTTGACTTTAACTTGGATATATGCACCCGTCAACATTCCAAAATAGTACATTATTCATAAAAAATCGGTATATTGAAGACATTCATAAAACACCTACATATCATTTCATTTTATTATGATATTAGTAATTACCATAAGTTGCACATTCTACTTCAATATTATCCTAGATATTTATATATTATTCTTTCTAGATTAATATGCCAATCATTAGCAATTATGACCTAACTTTGGACTTCTAAAAGCCATCACCTTGAACAAGGATTCTATTGTAATAGTTACACATCGTATTTCAAACTCAAGTAGCTATTTACACTCATCATTTAATGACCACAGTATTAAATGTGTGAAAAGGGCATTTCAAAAACCACTAATAGAATTAAACAATTCTAGCATGAAAAAAAAATCTAACAATGTTCGAATAGAAGCTATAAATTTGTACTCAAATCTTCTTCAAAGCTTGATATTTCAACAATAATATAATCTCATGAGATTTAATTGATTTTACAAGAATAAAATAATACCTTGATTGCATAGAATATATCATGGTGCCTAATGAAATCACAAATTTGCTCCATAAATTACAAACAACAATTGTCAATAAGGTTTAGTAGCATGGGTTATTGGCAGGAAGAATCATTATTTTCCCCATCTGGGCTTAAATCCCACTTTTGACATATTCATAATATTCATTCTTCCTGAGATAATTGTTGAATGAGGATTTTCATGAGCCAAGAGGAATATCTTACTCTTTCTTAGGGTGAGAGAGTGAAGAAATTGGTTACATGTTTGAGAAAAAAAAATACACACAAGAATTGTTCCCACCATCAAAAGTATTTCCAAGAAAATAAATAATTCAAGTGCCCATTATACCACTAAAATTACTTATTTGAGTCATTGAAACTGCTAATTACATTTACTAATCTCATCCAAGCTCTTTTGAACATAATAAAAAACTCAATGTAAATGCATTATCATTGAACATTTGGGAAATGAATCTCAACTACAGAAATCCTCATCAAAACGTTTAAATAAACTATAGGCCGAAGGGAAATTTTGTTCAAATTTTAGACTGCTTACCACAATAACCGAGATACACTTCATAATGATTGGACTAAGGATGCCCTTAGTTGTGTTCGCATTTGATTCAAATGTTTCATAATTTTTATAGATCAATATACAATTTTGGCATTAATGACATTTCTCAAAATTGTTTCTTTAGTCATCATTTTTTTTACCCCGGTACTTTAGAACCTTAGAAATGATATTACGATACATAACCACTTGGCCTATGTGAGAGTGTTTCATGGTGCAGCTTGAAAAAATGTGAATAAGTAAAATTCATTGCAAGTGTATTTATATATAGCAAAAAATATCTTACTCTATTTTTTCATTCTTAGTATATGATTGTCAACAAGATATTTTTCAAAGATATGGAAAAGCATATCTATAACTGACAATTAGGCTACAATTAAATCACTACAACGAAACTAAATAGTTTCATAATCAAGACAACAACCATTTCCATATAATATTACACAATAGAATGAAACATAGAGGCCATAAAACATTAACATACAAACACTTCAAATCACATGCCTTTGTAAAACTCCAATAAGAAGACATTCCAAGTTCATCCCGTGAGACCTCCCTTATGTCTTATGTTGTCTGTAAACAAAGAAGTGGTGAACAAATAGTAATGTTTACTTCGGTCGCATTGATCTAGTCGACTTCAAGCCATTTTGAAAGGGACAAATTAACCCCTTTCCTGTATTTATCTGAGAAATACATGCATATAAGGTTTTAACTTTTCATCTACTGTTGGTAGAATGGGAGATGAAAAATACACACCCTCCAAATCCAATTCTCTTTGGATTTTTGTACAAGCATGTACTTTTCCATGTTCAGCATAACAACTTAATTTGACATTTTTGTCTTTGATGATACCATGACTAGCCTGACAAACAATTTCTTAAGAAGAATGAAACAATATTGTAACTCAAACCTTGAGTCTCGGGATAATCTTCATAATTTCATACAGGAAACTTGCCAATTACAAAAATTATAAATGTTGTGACATACCCTCCCTGATGCATGGAAGCAGCAAGGCCTCCAAAGCCATACATTCCAAAGCATGGTTGCAAGAAAAAAAAATATTAGTGAAAATCTCAAGCAACAAGCCACAAATAAAAAAGCAGTAAAAACAAATTTTTGAAACCAAGTAATGTACTTATAAACCAAATATACTAAGAAAACCAAAATACTTCAACCTTGGCACAAATGTCTAAAATAAAATTACATTTATAGTTTGACCCTAATATATGTTCTTCAATTAGAAGTCAAGATACTCTAATTCAAAATTCATACAAACATTCCTATGTTTGTCAATTATTCAATGAACTTCTACCTTGAAATGTCCAATAGTGATAAGAATGCCTTAACAAGCAACCCCACATAAGGTAATTGGCTCATTTTCATACAAGATAAATGATTTCATATTTCCTTAGCATCCATAGTTGTATGCACATGCAACTTTTGCATGCACCTACTCAACTATTAAATATAGTGAATATAAAAGTTTGACAGCCAAATTGACATGATTTTGTTAAAGGCCAACCATTATAAGCCAAATTGGTAATCAGAGTGGAAAAAAACATTAAAAATCTTGTAGCAACGTGAAAAAAATAGCATTAAATTGTTCCTAAGTACCAGTAGACACCAATGATGAAAAATGGAAATTAAAAACAAATTATTAGAAACTCAAATTTCATTTCAAGCTAAGTGGTAGACAACAAAAAGTTACATAAATGAAATATCGAAGAATCAAAAGAGAATAGCTTTATCAACTATGAATGGATTCTAATATTTTACTTCATAATTTTTTCAACTTCTAGTTTCCCTTGATGGAAGATATATTCCTCATTTAACCAAAAAGGGACCTGAGAAAGCGATAAAATATTCCAACAAAGACCAAATACAATTTTTAGTGATATTTTTGGTTCAACCACTAAATTATATATTTTATGCTTTAGTGGTCATATAAATGCTTATACTTAGTACTGAGGAGCAAAGGAGATTAGTTTTCTCAACTATGAATAGATTCCAACTCTTTTACTCCATAGTTCTTTCAACTTATAATTTTCCTCAATGTAACACATGTTCCTTATTCGACCAAAACTAGAGCTCGGAAGGTGAGATAATGTTTTAACACAAGCCAGATACAATTTTTTTGTGATATTTCCTCTTTAACCCTTAAATGAGAGATAATGTTTTAAAGATCATGTTATGTATTATACTTGGTACTTTCTTCTTTCATTAGGGGAGAAATACATCCAACACTCATTGCAAGAAAAAAAAAAAGTCAATGGTGAGGGTCATGCTTGTGACGGACCTTTAAGGTCTATCACCAATGTCGCATATGGTGATGGTCTTTAAAAAAGCGTTGTTATAAGTGTATATAGTGATGGTTATTTACGGTTTGTCACCAAAGCCATTTTCAATGACACTTTTGGTGAGGGTCGTGTTGTGGTAAAACATAACCCCCCCATTATTGATTTGTTCACTTCAAATAATGGGGACCCTTTCTATAAAAAATTTGGCTAAACGCCTTTTAGGATTTTTATTAAGTTGATTATCCTACGCTTTTGTTAATTTTTCATTTTTTAAACTTTCGTTTTTGATTGCGTTGTTAAAATCAAATTTTTATAAGCTTCCCATTGATACTTGTTTCACCTCATTTGGTCAACTGGTTTGTAAATGGCACTCCTTTGAAGTCTAATAATTTATGTTGTCTGGGTTAAAAATGTGTAAAATGTACAATATTCCATTTTTGTAATTAAATTAGTTCAATAACGCATTTATTTTAAATGTTAACCCCTAGTGAATTATTATTAACATTTTTCATTTTTTTTACTTATATAGCCAAATTATGAAGCATCGGGATTTTAGTAATTTACTTCAATTTTCAAATAAATTATTAATCTCGAAAACCCAAAATGTCGAAATAACTATAGTTTACTTTTTATTAATATCAAAGTGACTGTAATTTAGATAAACAAACTATGCTCTAAATAATTTCATAATAAAACTAAACATCATTGAAATAAAAACAAAAAAATAAAATAACATAAATAATAATAAAAAATTACAATCAGAAGATGCCATGGGGAGTTCTCAAACGAAACATTTTCAAACATTCCGATAACCTCAAATCCCCGATCGAAAAAACATAAAGTATTAAACCAAAGTCTTATTATGAAACCTTGTATGAGTAAAATGACAAGTTAATATGATTTAATATTAAAATAATTTGTTTTTTAATGATCGGAAGATCGCACGGAAGTTCTCCAATGAAAATAATTCCATTTTCCCGATCTTCCGATTGCGAGAGGTCATAAGATATTAAACCAAAGTCTTGTGAAACCTTGACATTCGATTCTTTTTAAAAAATTCATTCACGTAGGAATGAATATTGTATGTTGTATTAATTTAAAAAATTTAATTTTAAATTAATTAATATGTAAATATAACTAATAAATAAATTAAAATGATTAATTTAATTAGTTAATAAATAGTTAATTTATGAATAGATATATAAAAATAAGTTAGATAATTAAATTCTAAATTAGGATAAATCTTTCATTAAAAATAAATATTTTTTTAGCTTAGCAACAAATGTGGTCAGATTTGACTCATCAATTTTGGAGACTCGTAGATAAGTTTTACTTGGTCAAATAAGGTCCAGGATGGCTCATTGGAAAGATAAAATCAAGGAGAACATTTATGAGGAAGTTTCAATAATAGATTTGGTCGTTTATTGGGTCTAAAAATAGACAGAAGATCAAGCTCTGAATTTTTCAACAAAATCAATTTTCTGAGTTTTACATTTTCATTTGTCCAAGCCTCTTCTAATTGCAGATTCATTCATCAATAATATCCTTGGCCAATTAAAATCATCATATGCATCAATAGAAAGCTCAGATTTCATTTTCAAATTAATTAATTGCATTTGATTGGATTTGTTTTAATGCTAGAAATGGCATTTTGATTTTATGGTTGCATCTTAATTTATTTTGATTTCTTTTTGCAGGAAAACAATAAAAAAGAGATATGGAGAAAAAGTGTCAATCAATGAGAATGCTCCAGCAATTAAAAGATTGGAATTTTGAGCAAATAAAATTGGAATGAGAAGATTTTTCTTCAACAAACTTTTCTCTCAAAAATACATTCGGAAATATTATAAATGATAGATTGCAGAATGTAATTAGAGGCCGCTCTCCTCTGCAATTTTGAATTTCTAAACACATTTATGCAATAGGAATTTAGAGTTGTAGGAGGGAGAAGAGAAAATCTCAAATCTGAGGATTATTGAAGATTTTTCCTTTGTATCTTGAATTATGTATGATGGGCAGACTTTGCACCATTGAAGCTCTAGTTTTAAAAGCGGATGTTCAAGCAATGTAAAGGACTGTTGGAGATCAGGGTCAGAGAAATGAATTCAATAAATTGATATTTCTAATACTATTGTTTCAAATACTAGTTTCATTTTTGTGATAACAGGAATGTGTCATTTTATTCATGTTTGTACACTTGTGCTAATATGGGTAATTTGTCTCAATATTGTTATTATGTATCTCTGCTCTTATGGATTAAATTCTTATTTCTGAGTAACTATTTAGTCATAAACCTGTCTTATAAAACTGATTTATTAAATAGTGATATGTTGCGAACTATTTCCGCATATTATTGTTTAATTATTGGACTTACTGATTTGACAATCAATATCATTTTTGTGAATTTCTTCATGAGTGTTGTTGATTGATTATTTCAATTAAAAGATTTCAATAGGATGTGTTTTGGTATCCGTAATGTCAGTTAATTGAACTACTTCATTAACTTGATATTCATTATAAACAAGACATATTTAAATCCCAATACTCTAAATATATTTCTCTTGGTTGGGTTAGATCTATATCTTCCTAATTGAGATAGGATTAAGATAGTTCATTTTGCTTGTATTATAAAATAAGTTTGCATTTAGATTAAATTCTACATTCTTTTAAGTCATCTTCTCAAAGAGGAAAAAATTTAGTTGTGGCTTGGTTGAACCCAAATCAGCTTAAGGGTCATTCTCTTGCCCGATCAACAAGAAGAAGTGATATGATATTCCTGTCTATTGGTAGTTAACGATACATATTAAACCAATAGCGATAGGGAAAAGGTAACTGGACCTAGTTAAATCAGTCGAAGCCACCACTCCAAACGGAAAAGGTGTTGCTTTAAGGTCTGAACCAAGTGGTTATCCCCAATGTTGAGGCAGACATTTTTGGCCCTCAACATTTTTAGCGCTAGAAGGAGGACCTGAAACTTGTTGTCTATTGGAGTCTTTTCAATTTTAACAATTTATTTAAATCACGATGGCTCCTCTTAAACTTCCAATTTAAAGTTGTATCCATAGACGTGCATCTTCTAATACTCCACCCAAAATGGTAAGACTCTTGTCTCAGGTAAAGTTTAATGGTAAGAGAAATTCTTCTGCTTTTAATTGTGTCTTTCAATTTATTCAAAAAGTTGCAAATTATGATTTTCAAGAAATTGATGAAGGCATTTTATGCAGAATTTTTACTCTCACATTCGCGGCAAAAGCTAGAAACTGGTGTAGAACTCTTCTAGTTGCCTCAATTCACAGCTGGGATTAATTTGTTACAATTTTCATTTGTAAATTTGATGGCTATTATTATTAATAGGTATGTGATGCAATGGAGTATCTACGAAGATTTGAAAATGAGTTTGTTAGAGATTTTAATATTCGATTTAATTTGAATTGTTTAAATTTAAAGTCGAAGATAAACCTACAAAAGGAGAATCACTAGATTGGTTTGAACCTATTTGCTCTCTTCCTTCCATTCTGAATCCACACAAAATTAGTTCAAGCTTTGTTCCATCCCCTTCCAACATAAATGAAAATTCCAATATGGATGTGAAAATAAATTATGATGAAGTTGTTTCGCAAAGCTTAGAAAACATTTCTAATCAAATCCAAGAAGACAACAAAAGCAATTTTGGAGAAAAAACTGCCTTGAAATCTGAAAGTTACTTTGCAGTGAATTCAGAAAATCAGATTGCAAATCATCAAGTACAAGCAGCAATCAAAGTAAATAATAACATGCAAACTGTTGTACAAATTTATAATTTTTTTCATGATCAGCAAATGCCAAATTCAGAGAACCAAAGCATAATTCTTCAAGAAAGCATGAGTAGACAAAGGAATGATCTACAATCTTAAATTTACAATGAGCATAATGTACAAGAGTTCTCCCCCGGATGCGGGTGTTAATTAAGGTAATTAAGCTGATGAGACAGGGCGATGGCGAACAGGGCGGCCACATGGCCCTCTGCAACCTTCCCAAGGTCACCATGAATGGCATTCATGGCACCTCGCAAGAGTCATTTAATCCCTGCTCAAGTCGAGGCAATGCCATTATCTGCTTAACCATGGAGCCGAAGAACATTCCTATCATTCTGCCTCTGTTTCACTGTGTATGCCCTCCGCAGACGGGAGAGGCGACTGAACACACCAGCACTGGGCGCAGATTTTGGCTTGTGAGTTGCATTGATTTGGGTAATGGCTTCCACCATTCCCACACAAGCCTCTGCAATTCGTCTCACGACTTCCAGCGCTCTGTAACTTCTACGCAAAGCTCTTCTGTCAATTCCTCCTCTACTCCTCCTCACTCTCTACCTGTTCCCATAGCCACCATGGTCCGCCACTATATGCACAACCGACATGGTGGCACGCGAAGTGGAAGTTCTCGCTCCCCTGCTTTGCATAGTCATGACTCTGCTTCCCCTACCTCCTCTACCAAAAATCCCCACTAGCATAGTTTTGCAGGTTAGTATCTGAATACAAGAGGTGGCAGAGGCAGAGCCGGCCTCCACAGCTCAAGACATGAAGTTGCAGTTGTTCGCACTGCAACCTTTCCTCTGTCTCTGCATCCTGTTCCTCACACAACGCAGTTTCGGTTTCGCATCTCTTTGAACCGCCCGGTTATTGTAGCCACTGTCTTAATTTCCATTACAGAAGAGACCGAGTAGCATATTCCCATGACCATTTCTACGGAGGAGGCAAACAGAGCTGGCCCGAGCAAGAACAGAGGCAACAATGACGAGCAGACAAGTGATGGAGGTCAGAACAAAAGGCATGGTAAAGCCAATGATGGCAGTTCGCATGTTGAGATGGGCGTTCAAAGTGATACGCAGGCCTTGGAGAGCCGTCTGGATGAGACGTCGGGCCCATAGGTTGAGGCTGGCAGCATGGAGAAAGGCCATCGAGCATTGACGTGGCGAGTCGAACAACCCGGATGACTGGGCATGTCCAATTATGGAGGAACCTGCTCCGGAAGACTTTGTGCCGCGTGTCATGTCTGCCATGTGGCATTTCTTCTAGTTCTTGGTTTAGTTTTGTCCAGTCTTATGTGTCCTCAAGGTAATCTAGTGGTCGGTTGGTCTAGTTAGGATAAACTATTGGTTTTGGTGTTGGTTTTGATGATGGATTTGGTCGGTTGGTCTTGTAAGGATAAACTGCGGGTTAAATTTTGGATATATTTTGGACATATTTTTGGACTGGTTTCCCTTTTGTTGGGGTAGTCTCAGACAACTTTCATGGATGCGTATTGATTGCGGTCGGTTCCTTTATGGCCAAGAATCACTGTAATTACTTTTTCGTATCATATTAATAGATTAACCTTACTTAGAAAAAAAATGTACAAGAGTTCTCAAACAGAGACATTTTTAAATGCATTGTTTCAAATTCACAGTTTTCCTTTTATCCTGATATTTTTACTGATGGTAATTTTTCCCTTCTTGCTATTAATGATATTTCAGAAAATAAAGAGGATGATTTAAATGAATTACCAATAAGTTTTTATCAAGGTAGAGAAACAATTATTGATAATTCTTTTGCCATTAATAAACATGAAATTTTTATTCCTTCTTGTTTTGATATATTGGATGAAATCAAAGGAAATTCTAGAGAATATTGTGAAGTCGTTTATGATAATTACTGTGACATTGAGGATGTTGATTTATATTTTTTTCAAGAGAATCATCATAAGAAAATTCAAATAACATCTGAGAATGAGAAACGTTTCAATTTAGAAATTATTCCAACCAATCCTCATTCTAGAGCATCAAATTATCTTCGTGATTTCGCCATTCTAGAAAACATTTCAATTTATGATTCATATCATGATCAAGCTCTCATTCCTACTCATAATCATAATTCTCTTTCTAATTCACAAGTTGGAATTGGCAGTTATTCAAATTCCATTATTCTATCCAATCCTTGTGAAAAATAAATTATTTCAAAACAATCCCAGTTGGGTTGTAACATTAGTTGTACAAATAGTAATTTCATTTTATTTTTTCTTTTACACTTATTTTGTTTAAATTTAGATTTATTTTTTTATTTTATTTCTGATATATATATTTTTGACACTTTACGATGGCATATTAAGCATTTTACTGTCAAACACTCAATTTATTCATTGTCGTATTGGGAAATTGAAGTTTCATATTATAACCATGAACATCAAAAGTTATTAATATTTCAATTTCAATCGATGTTCATCTCCTATCAATTGCTTCTATCTTATCAAAAGCAGTATCAACAAGAGAGTGTATTTTTACAATCTAGCCATCAATCCAATTCAATTAATAGTCTTTCATTATATCTAACAAATTTCCATCCGTTTTTTATTAACTCATTTGAAAAATATTTGGAAATTTTTCCTTCATGGAAGATTGTTAATAGTTTAACACTTACACATAACACTAAAAAAAATTCCAGGTCGTTGACTTTAAAAGCTCATATCCACAATCTGACCTGTCATCTCTTCTTTTGAATATTTCCCAATCCTTAATGGAAACCCATCTAAATTTTTATGATCCAATTGGAATTCAGTTGGAAAAGACATTTCAAAAGAAGATGATTGTAAATAAGTTGCTAACAATAACTGTACATTATGATTACATATTTAATTTTCTTAGTTTAACTAGATTTGTATTTCTATTACTAATGTTTGAATTGTACATACATGCAGAGATTAAAATGAGAGAATGGTTATATTGGAAATATGACTATACTTAGCCATTTTCCTGCATATGGTTAGAATAGGAGTAGAATTAATGTAGTTAATTTATTTTCATCAGTTCTGCAGATATAAATGAAGCAAACAATCAGCCATTCTCATATCATATACATGTTCAGGGAAATATTTTCCTCTCATCAGAAAATTTCTAATTCTTGCTTCCCATTTTTAAATCAAAAAATTTCATGCAACAATACCTCTACCCATAACTACATCTCTTCCTATTCCAAATAATGTCTTGACTTTAATTTAGTTCACACTCAGCACCCATCACTTCAAAGCCAATTTTCTCCATTTCGAGATGTCCTTATAAGAGTTTCTTTTGAAATTTATTTGTTAAAGGTTTTGAGGATACAAAGCTTCATGATCTCATTAATCACATGAAGTTTATGTTATTTTCTTCGAAATTGGTTAAAATAACCTTAAGGGTGTTCATGCTACTATGTGCACACATTTAAATCTATTATTATATTCTTTCATAATGAGTGGCTTTATCCTAATTTGATCTTTAGTTTATTATCTGATGCTGCAATACACATCATATTTATTTATTAAAGGCATTATTGAACAGTCACTATAACAATATAAATTCTTCTCAAGTTAATTCATAATGAGTAGAGGTAATAAACTGTTGTTGCAATTCAAAATGGAACACATTCTCATTTTCGTTTCTGATAAATTCTATGAATTTCAAATTTTCTGAACATGGATAATTGATTTCATTCGGCTGGATTGCCCACTCTAATTTAGAATAAGTAATGAGATGATTTTGAACAAAGTTAGAATTTTAATAAATCCAAGGAAGAATTTGAAGATTCATGAGGTAAAATTTACATACAAATTCCTTCCAGGTACACATTTACAAGTTCATTCTCATTTATTTTCTATTTTCCTCAGTTTATTTCTGATTCTTGTTCTATTTCATTTGCAGGTTTCCATTTATTTTGTGGAACTTGAAGTAAGCAGCAAACCCATTTCAAATTTGCAAGAAGTTGGGGGAAATTTTATTTGTGATTCATTAGAATTTGAGTATTCTTTAACTTTGCTTTCATTCATTAGAAAACCCAATAGACATTTAAAACAGTATCGGAATATTCATATTGGAACATTTCATATCGTTGATACTACAAAATCCATACATCTCCGATGTTCCTTTTCGCTCATTCTCCAATAAAATGACTTTACCAATATTGTATTGTTCACACAATTCTGGACCCGATATGAAATTTAAATCAAGTTCATAAGAAATATCGCGTCCATTCAATCGCAATAATTGTAGGGGAATAATTTTAAAAATATCGATTTCTCGGATCCGATATGATATTAAATTCTCATAATAAATCTATCGGGTCCATTCTTCATCGCATATTGGCGTATCAAGAATATTACATCATGTACTTAAGTTTGCCGATCGCCAATTTCTTTTGAGATCTAACGTCGGTCCCGCCTAAGAGCCACGTCATCCATCACATTCTCGCTATCACAAGAATCATATTGGCATTTCTGCTATGACTATTTTCCGAGTTTCCAATATGCTAATATCGCAATCACTTCATCACATTTTTATTTATGCTCATATCACATTTCTGAAATCGGCAATATGTGATGTGTGATGTGCGAAGTACAAAGCATGACATGACTATTCCCCAATCTTCGATATAACATTTCTTCAATATTGTGATCGCTCCATCTCATCGCATATATTTTCATCGCATGTTCTCATATCGCCAATTTTTCATTGCAACTTCCGATGCGATAGACTCCAATGCATGCCTCTATGCCATTAATATTTAATCGATATATGGCATATCAACAAAGGTGAAATTTTGCATATTAAACTTTAAGCATGGTGAAGAAATATGCAATACGAATCATCCGATAAGACGTTGTGTTGTATGAAATATTTTTAAAGTAATTTTGGGTAACCACTATGGTACTAAAGCAATTGATGACAAATTTGCAGCATATTTAAATCATTTCGATTTCTCATATATTTTAGTTTTAAATATATAATTAATATGAAATTCAAAGACCTCTCTATCCTCACATTTAAATTTCATTATCTTGGATTTGGTCTTAATTCTGCACAGTTTATAAAAAATCATGGAGTTTATATGAAACTTATAATATTTTGAGAACATTCATCACTGCAAATTCTCATTCTCATTTCTGATGCATTTGCTTTAATTTCGATTTCCTTGAACATAAAGCATTCCATTTTTTACATTTTACTGCTTGCTTTAGTTTAAATAAAATAAATAATGATTTTGAGTTATAGGAATTTGGTTAGTTTAAATTCTTCATGTTTTTAATGTTAACTAAAAGAAGTCAACTAGTATTGGAGAAACTGATACCTTTCAAATAAGATCAAATGCAATTATCCAATGGTAAGATTCATGTACCCACTTTCATTAATTTTCATTTCGTTACTTTAGTTTCATTTTTGTTTTTAAATTCTATTTATATATAATTCTGTTTTGCAGCTCTTCATAAAAGCTTTCAATCTTCCACCAGGTCATATTTTGGAAGTCCTATACTCTTCTCATAGTTTTATTTCAAGAAGCAGCGATAATTTTCGTTGAAACAGCTACACTAGAAAGTTTTTGAACCTTTAGTTTGTTTATTTAAGCATTCATTTTATTAAAAAATGATTAAGATAATGCTTTGAAACAAGAAGATTGACATTAGACAGAAAGTTTTCATTGTGGCTGAATTTTATCATCATCGTTATCTAAAGCCTAAAACATTTACAACCCTGCAAGGTATAATTTATCTGAATCTCAACATAAGAAGGAATGATTACATGATTATTTTCCTTTACTTCATTTTGTTGAGACATTGATATAAACATTCTTATTAGAGTTTATCTTTCAAAACTTGGATTTTGCTTTCCACTTTTAAATTTCTTCATTTTTATTTTTGTTTCTTGATTTCTTTTCTCACTTTAGCTTAAGAATTCTTTTCCTTTTGTTTTCAGTTTTAATTTTGGTGACTCTGTCATGATTTATATAGAAGGCCTTATTACTACCTAACAATAGTTGGCATACCTAGGGAAAAATTGTTAATAGTCTACCATTAGCTTTTTCTAAAAATCTCTTAATAAAATTTATTTTTCTTATTATAAAGGTAGACATACTTAAAAAAGAGATTACAGAATAAGAAAAGTTGACAAAGTATCATAAAATCTGAGAAATTTCTTTTTTCATCAAAATTGTAATTATTTTGAGATTTCAATATTTTATTAAGATCTTTCAAAATTATATTATCAGTCAAGAAAAGTTATTTTTAACAAAGTAAAGACACTTTACAGCAGAGCACCTTTAACTCTGAAATTGTCATTCTTAACTCTTAAGGAGTCAATGATTCTCCCTGTCCCAAAAAGTGTTATTTTTCTAGAGTGTAATCCAAAAAAAATATTTAAAATTAAAAGATAAGAGGTCTCATCATGAGCTTGCTTACCATGATCATAAGGGAAAAATAGGCTGACATTACCAACACTACTAAACAAACCAAGGTAATGGCTTATGATTGCAAATAATTATAAGACAAGGGGTCTCATCACGAGCCAGCTTGTTCAGTCCAATTATAACTAGTGAATGGCATTGCCAACTATCTGGCTACTAAACCAGGACAATGGCTTTTAAGAAATAAAAAAATAAAAATAAACATATGTAAATGGATTTATCTCTAAGTCAATAATTCTTAAATAAATGCGATTTTGAATCATTCATGATTAAAAGGTAACTCTGTCGAGACTATAGATGTTTGTTGGCAGTAGTGGCTCTACTTGTGACAAATGAGTATATTTTAAAAGCTAAACTGTAAAGTGACCCCTGTTTAATTTCTACAACTAATTAAGGACTGATATAGAGTTTTGAAATATTTTAATTTATGATGAATTTTAAAATAATTACAGTAAAGATGATTCTTATTTTTATTCAGACTAATGAATAGTCAAGAATTCCAAAAATAATTTTCTCTTATTTAATTATTTTTACTTTAATTTAGGAAAATCCCATTCATATCAAACAGAAATAATTGGTTCTTCTCCCATGTGTCGCCATTGTTATGGTAAAACACAACCCCCCATTATTGATTTGTTCACTTCAAGTAATGAGGACCCTTTCTATAAAAAATTTGGTTAAATGTCTTTTAGGATTTTTATTAAGTTGATTAAGCTAAGTTGTAAAGTGACCCCTGTTTTATCTCTACAACTAATTAAAGACTGATATAGAATTTTGAAAATTATTTTAATTTATTAGGAATTTAAAAATATATATATATAATAAAATGATTCTTACTTTTATTCAGAGTAATGAATCTAGTTAGGCATTCCAAAAATAATTTTCTCCTCTTTAATTATTTTTACTTTAATTTTAGGAAAATCTCATTCATATCAAACAGAGATAACTGGTTCTTTTCCCGCGTGTTGCCATTGTTGTGGTAAAACACAACCCCCCCGCCCCCATTATTGATTTGTTCACTTCAAATAATGAGGATCATTTCTATAAAAAAATTGGCTAAACGTCTTTTAGGATTTCTATTAAGTTGAATCCTATGCTTTTGTTAATTTTTCATTTCTTAGACTTTCGTTTTTGATTCCTTTGTTAAAATCGATTTTTTATAAGCTTCCTATTGATACCTGTTTCGCCTCATTTGGTCAATTAGTTTGTAAATGGCACTCCTTTGAAATCTAATCATTTATGTCGTCTGAGTTGAAAATACGTAAAATGTACAATATTCCATTTTTGTAATCAAATTAATTCAATAATGCATTTATTTTAAATATTAACCCCTAGTTAATTATTACTAACACTTTTCATTTTTTTCTTATACAGTCAAATTATGAAGCATCGAGATTTTAGTAATTTACTCCAATTTTCAAATAAATTACTAATCTTGAAAACCCAAAATATCAAAGTGATTGTAGTTTACTTTTATTAATATCAAAATGGTTATAGTTTAGATAGAAAAATTATGCTTTAAATAATCTCATAACGTAACTAAAAATCATTAAAATAAAAACAAAAAATAAAATAACATAAATAATATAAAAAAAATTACGATCCCAAAATTGCATTGCCAGTTCTCAAACAAAACATTTTCAAACATCCCCATAACCTCAAACCCCCCGATCTCCCGATTGTGAAAAGACATAAGGTATTAAACCAAAAGTCTTATTATAAAACCTTTTAATTCGTTTTCAAATTCACTCATGCGTATGAGTGAAATGGCAAGTTAATATGATTTAATATTTTAAAAAAAATTACTATCTGAGAATCGCGCCAAAAGTTCTCTAACGAAACATCTTTAACAAACCCCAATAATTCTATCTTTCAATTGTGAGAGGTCATAAGATATTAAACCAAAGTCTTGTGAAACCTTGTAATTTGATTTTTTTTTTAAATTCATTCACGTAGGAATAAATATGCTATGTTGTATTAGTTTAAAATATAATTAATATTTAAATATTAAATTTAAATTTTTTTTTTTCTCTGTAAAAAACTAATCTATTAAAATATGTATAGAGGTCAAAAATACATCATGGTGAAATCAGTGAGAAACAGGCTCTGGGCATGACACCCGAGAGCCGATAATGCACCAAACACAAAAGTAAGAGCTCGCCCACGCAGGGGCACCAGACTAAAACCGAAACTGACCACAGAAGCAAGCCCACGCATGGGCAACAGACTAAAAACCGAGACTGACCAAAGGAGCAAGCCCACGCAGGGGCATCAGACAAAAAGGAGATTGACCACCAGAGCAAGCCCATACAGGGGCACCATCCATTTCCTCCCTCGCAGGGGAGACTATTCTTACCCGATCCATTAACAAAAATTCCGATACAGAGATGACAAAACAGAAAGCGAAAGTGACCATAAGCTTTGAGGTTAGAACTGAACCGAAGACAAATAGAAAATAAGACCAGGAGACCAGGTGAAAAGCCAAAAGAACCTTGAGTGTGGGCATCTTCATTCGTCCATTTTCTCTTCCTCAATTCGGCACCACCCATAGGCTTCTCTTTCAGCATCGGTAGGAAATGTTGCTACCTCTTCCCTAGCTTCCGTCCTTTGAACGTTCTGAGTTTCCTTAGCATTTTCCGGGTCTGAAGCCGGTCCCTTTACCTCCTACTCCTTATCAGCTTCAGGAGCATGCGCAGCTTGCCCCGGGTTGACATTCATCCGTTGCCTTTGTTCATCCAGGGAGTCGTCATCGTCTTGTGCATTTTCGATGAACAGGATAGAGACATGCGCGTTGATCCGTGGATTATTTGTGGAGCTGGTGAAATTGAAGATGGTGGAGCCGAAGGCTGGCAAGGTAGCCAAGCTCGAAGCCCCTACATCCAAGAATTGACTGGAATGGAGGGGGTTAGCTCCAGTAGAGCGAGCAAGATTGTAGTGGCAGCAATGGCCAACATTGTCCCTGTCATGCCTGCGTGAGACTCCCCCTCTGGAAGTGCCTCGACAGCTAAGCATACGTTGTCGAGGTCTCACCATTGAGGGACAAGAATTCCAACAAGTCGCGGGATAAACCAGACTCTCTGCTACCAAATTCGAACGAGTGATGAGCCCGTCCGACAGAGAAGGTATCTCTACGAAGATAGAGAGGCCATTCGTCTGCATAACCACCAACATTCCCTGTTCATACCCTGTTTTATCCCTATCGTCCTCACCTACCCTGCTCGGGATCACATCCGCCTTAACTGTTGCCATCCTCTGGGCCGAATAACCTCTCCAGGCATTTACTGTCCCATGCCTCTTTGCTTTAAACCGCCTGCGTCCTTTCCTGGTGTTTACCGTGGGTGCCACGTGATGGCCGAAGGTCGGCATGTGTCCAACCACCCACGCCTGTCCCGTCTCACATATCACCTGCATCCGGGGAATATTAAATTTAAATTAATTAATATGTAAAATATAATTAAATTAATAATTAGATTAATGTTAATTATTTAATTAGTTTATAAAATAGTTAATTATTTTATAGATAGATTAAAATTAATTATTAGATAATTACAACCTAATTTAGGATTAAATTTTGTAATTAAAATTTTGATTTTTTTTAGCCGAGCAATAGAATTGTGTCAGATTTGACTCATTAACTTTGGAGGTTTATAGATTGAGTTTTACTTGGCCAAATGAGGCTCAGGGTGGTTCATTGGAAAGATAAAATCAATGAGAACATTTTTGAAGAGGTTTAACTAATATATTTGGTCGTTTATTAGGTTTAAAAACAAGCAGAAGATCAAGTTCCGAATTTTTCAACAAAATCAATTTTCTAAGTTTTATTTTCTTCATTTTCATTTGTCCAAGCCTCTTCTAAGTGCAGATTCATTCATCAATAGTATCCTTGGCCAATTAAAATCATCATCTGCATCAACAGAAAGCTCATATTTCCTTTTCAAATGAATTAATTGCATTTGATTGGATTTGTTTTAATGCTAGAAATAGCATTTTGATTTATGGTTGCATATTAATTTATTTTTATTTCTTTTTGTAGGGAAATAGTAAAAGAGATATGGAGAAAACGTGTCAATCAATGAAAATACTCCAGCAATTAAAATATTGGAATTTTGAGCAAATAAAATTGGAATGAGTAGATTTTTTTCAACAAACTTTCCTCTCAAAAATGCCTTTGGAAATATTATAAATGGAAGATTGCAGAATGTAATTAGGTGCTGCTCTCCTCTGCAATTTTGAATTTCTAAAAACACTTATGCAATAGGAATTTAGATTTGTATGAGGGAGAAGAGAAAATCTCAGATCTGAGGATTATTGAGGATTTATCCTTTGTATCTTCAATTATGTATGATGGGCAAAGTTTGCACTATTGAAGCTCTAGTTTTGAAAGCAGAAGTTCAAGCAATGTAAAGGACTATTGAAAACCAAGGTCAGAGAAATGAATTCAATAAATTGGTATTCATAATACTACTGGTTCAAATACTAGTTTCATTTTTATGATAACAAGAATGTGTCATTTTATTCATGTTTGTTCACTTGTGTTGATATGAGTATTTTGTCTGAATATTGTTATTATGTATCTCTGCTCTTATGAATTAAATTCTAATTTCTGAGTAACTATTTACTCAGAAATCTGTCTTATAAAACTGATTTATTAAATAGTGATGTGTTGCGAACCATTTCTGCATATTAGTGTTTAATTATTGGACTTATTGATTTGACAATCAATATCATTTTTGTGAATTTCTTCCTGAGTGTTGTTGATTGATTATTTCAGTTAAGAGGTCTCAATGGGATGTGTTTTGGTATCCATAATGTCAGTTAATTGAACTAATTCATTAACTTGATATTCATTATAAACAAGACATATTTAAATCCCAATACTTTCAATATCTTGCTCTTGGTTGGGTTAGATCTATATCTGCCTAATTGAGATAGTTATGAGAGTTCCTCTTGCTTGTATTATAGAATAAGTTTGCATTTAGATTAAATTCTACATTCTTTTAAGTCCTCTTCTCAAAGAGGAAAAATTTTAGTTGTGGCTTGGCTGAACCCAAATCAGCTTAAGGGTCATTCTCTTGCCCGATTAAAAAGAAGAAGTGATTTGATATTCTTGTCTATTGGTAGTTAAAGATACATATTAGACCAATAGCGATAGGGAAAAGGTAACTGGACCTAGTTAAACTAGTCGGAGCCACCATGTTATAGACATATTTGGGCACTTCAACCCCCATCTTATATGTCAATAAACTAGGGCTCTTTAACCCCTAAAGGTGTTGTTTCATACCCTAAAGGATCATGGTCAATTGTTTACATCATTCCCAAAAAGTTCCACCTGAAAAACCATCCAGAATTGGCCAAAACTGGACCACGCTAACTGCTCCACTGTCAGGGTGCGATGCATACTGAATTCTACACTAGCCAGGTGCGAGGCATACTGAAGAGGCCTTTTGTGGGGTGCGATGAGCGAGAATGGACAAATGTTTGAGACAGTTTTCTAATTGGATGCTCATGGAATCTTCTAGAAACTTCTCCTATGACACTTGCCTCTCTGAATTTGCCAAGGGATGAGTAAGAGATCCAAGAAATCTCCAAGTGGAACCAAGAACAACAAGTGGAATGACACTAATCAAAAACCCAACGATGACTCACAGCCTTGCACACATCTATAAATGGATCCCTCATCTGAGAGATCTAGAGGCTGGAATTTGTAATTTGTAAGGAAGTGCTAATAGTTTGTCTTTGAGAAAGAGAATTGTATTGTTGGGTGATCTTTCTTTTCATGAGGTGAAGAGGGCTTTGATGCTGGGAGGATGATGCTAGATCAGACAGCTGAGTTGTAATTCTCCCTTCATATTTAATAAAGTTCTTTGAGTTTTCCTCCATACAATTGTGTATTTGTGAATGCTGTTATTTTTTAATGCCATTGTATGTTCATTGTATTTCTAATTATACAATGCTTATGATATAATAGATCAAGATGCTTTGATGGTGTTTTTTTACTTTGTTTCTACAGGTATTCTCTAAGCGGGATAAGTAGGAGAGGAGTTGCAAGCTCTATCAAGGGAGGGAGAGATCAAGCAAGGAGTTAAGCGGAAGATCCAGGTTGGTTCCTTTGCCTCTCTCTTATCTATCATACATAGAGGAAATGGCAAATTTCTTTGAATTGTTTGTTTCTAGGATAACTGCCAATCCTAGAGGGCTAGTTGATCGAAAAGGCACTAGTTTTCCCAGAAACAAAATGGATGAAACTAGATTTGGGGTCTTCAAACTCGTTCAATCTTCCTCGATGTACAAGTCGATCCATGTGAAAAGGTGTTATGAAGTCGAACATGGAAATACATCGCCTAATTACCAACCAATAATGTAAGTTGTTAACAAACACGAGAGGAATCACTAGCCTGCAACTGCAGATGATTATATGTTCTATGTACATGAAAATGAATTTATAAAGTTGAGCATGGGCATGCCCGTCTCAACTAGATCATGGAAATGATATGATGATGATGTATTGTATTGTATCTTATACAGATCACTTTCCAGTTTGAATACCTCAGATCCTCATGATAAAGCATTTCACTCGACATCAAAGATTTACGACTTCATGCTTTATGGGGCAACTGTTATAGACATATTTGGTCACTTCAACCCCAATCTTATATGTCGATAAACTAGGGCTCTTTAACCCCTAAAAGTTTTATTTCATATCCTAAAGAATTATGGTCAACTGATTACATCATTTCCCAAAAGTTCCACCTGAAAATCCATCCAGAACTGGCCAAAACTGGACCATACTGACTGCTCCACTGTTAGGGTATGATGCATACTAACTTCTACACTAGCCAGTTGCGATGCATACTGAAGAGGCCTTCTATGGGGTGCGATGAACGAGAATGGACAAATGTCTGAGATAGTTTGCTAAGTGGATGCTCATGGAATCTTCTAGAAATCTCTCATATGACACTTGCCTCTCTGAATTCACTCAAGGATGAATAAGAGATCCAAAAAATCTCTAAGTGGAACCAAGAAAAACAAGTGGAATGACACTAATTAAAAACACAGGGATGACTCACACCCTTGCACACATCTATAAATGGATCTCTCATCTGAGAGATCTGGACGCTAGAATTTTGTAATTTGCAAGGAAGTGTTGGTAGTTTTTCTTTGAGAAAGAGCATTGTATTGGTGGGTGATCTTGCTTTTCATGAACTGAAGGGGGCTTTGATGCTGGGAGGATGATGCTGAATTAGACAGCTGGGTTGTAATTCTCCCTTCATATTTAATAAAGTTCTTTGAGTTTTCCTCCATACAATTGTGTATTTGTGAATGTTGTTATTTGTGAATGCCATTGTATGTTCATTGTATTTCTGATTCTGCAATGCTTGTGATATAATAGATCAAGATTCTTTGATGGTGTTTTGTTACTTTGTTTCTACAGGTATTCTCTAAGTGGGATAAGTAGGAGAGGAGTTGCAAGCTCTGTCAAGGGGGAGAGATATCAAGCAAGGAGTTAAGTGGAAGATCCAGGTTGGTTCATTTCCCTCTCTCTTATCTATCATACGTAGAGGAAATCACAAATTTCTTTGAATTTTTTGTTTCTAGGATAGCTACCAATCCTAGAGGGCTAGTCGATAAAAAAGACACTAGTTTTCCTAGAAACACACCATTCCAAATGGAAAATGAGCTGCTTTAAGGTCCAGACCGAGTGGTTATCCTCCAATGTTGAGGCAGACATTTTTGGCCCTCAACAGGTTGTTAAAGGCTCATCACTAATTCTCTCTTTGGTGACACTTTTGGTGAGGGTCTTTAATGGCTCATCACTAATTTTCTCTTTGGTGACACTTCTAGTGACGATCTTTTATTGACCGTCACCAATGATCTTTTTGGTTACTTTTGGTGACGATTAATAAATGTCCATCATCATTTATCATTCGAATGAGTTTTTTATGACACTTCATATCTATGATGGACCTTTAAGGTCTATTACCAATGTCACATATGGTGACGGTCTTTAAAAAATAATTGTTGTAAGTGTATATAGTGATGGTCCTTTAAGGTTTGTCACCAAAGCCATTTTCAATGATACTTTTGGTGAAGGTCGATAATTTTCTATCACTAATTCTCTCTTTGGTGACACTTTTGGTGAGGGTCGTTAAAGGCTCATCACTAATTCTCTCTTTGGTGACACTTCGAGTGACGATCTTTTATTGTCCCTCACCAGTGCTTTTTTTGGTTACTTTTGGTGACGGTCAAAAATGTTTGTCACCATTGATCATTCTACTGAGTTTTTGATGATGCTATGTACCTGTTACTATATTTTGTGTCAAAATATAATGATTTAAGACCATTGTTGTGGAGTCTTTTTCATTACATGTCTAATATCATAGTGGTTATAATAGTTAGTCAATTTGTTAAGAAGTAATTAGTGTGTATCATTTCCCTCAAGTCATAAGAATATAGTCTTCCTATGAGTCAACACATGATTCACCTCTATTAGGTTTATTATCTAGCAAATTTCCTTTAAATAAAGTTCCACTAGTGTGTATAGGAACTATATTATTTAATACATAATCAAACTCTATCAATTCTATTAATGAGAGAGACCTAGCACTCCTCAACACTCATGCTACACCTTAACATGCTTTGGAACAATACACTAACATTCCTTGGAACCTCGCATGTCTTAGAACATCTTTGTACCTAGAACATCTTGCCATGAGTAGGATGCCAAAGCACATGTTGGCATGCCATAACGTAGCATAGCGCTCCCCTATCATGTGTTGGTATTCCCTGTAGTCCCTAGAATGCCCTGGAACTCCTTGGAATAATATTGCATTGAAAAAAATTAGCACTTGGCACATATTGACACTTGGCATGTATTGGAACATATTATTAGTGTGCCCAGCATGCCCCTTTTGAAAAAGATAAAGTCCCGACTTATTAACCCTCTTATGTGTTCATTTCCTTTCATTTTAGCTTGGTTATTCCTTTTGTTGCCTTGAAACTCCTTGATGCATATTGGCATACTCTGGCACTCTGCACATCCTAGCATGTCTTAGCACCTAGAATGCCTTGGCACTATTTGGCACATGTTAGCACACCCCGAAACTACTTAGCACAACCTAGCACTTATTGACATTCCCTGATATTCCCTGGCATGCCTTACCCGTTCTTAGCATACCTTGTCACTCCCTCTTTTGCATGACAACTAACATTGATTGACACTCCCCAACACACCCTCATATTCATTCACTTCCATGCATTTTGACCTAGTGCTCCCTTGTGTTGTCCTAGTACTCCCTAACACTCCTCAGTATACATTGGCATTCTCTAGCACACCTTAGCACTCATAAGTGAAGAATGAAACTTGTAACCAATGTTACCAGACTCGGAATAGACAATAAATCGAGAAGGCAAAAGAGATAAGGGTTTCAATAAGATTGGGGAAAATCGAGAAAAAATCAGTGAATTCAATAAATAAAAATATACACATGTATTGAATTAAAAAAAACGTTTTTCATTGATATTCAATAAAGCCATGTCCAAACAATTCATAATATCAATAGATGTCCAAAATATCATGAATGAATAAGCATCTCATATATGTTATGAGTCCAAACATGATCCAAAGTACTAAGTGATGACTCCTAACTAGTCACTACATAGAACTAGAAGAAACTGCTTCTAAAATTTTACAAACAACTACATACTAATTAGAAAAAATCAGTAACTAAGAGTCTAATACTCTTAAGAGTGAGAAATAGAAGCGATTCCTCCCACTCCTCCACTTGCTTGACTCTCAAATTTCTTCAAGTCATGTAGGCTTAAAAGAGGAGCCTCCTCTAATTGGACCCAATCTACTGCATTTGTAGTTTGCAAATCTATCTCTTCAAGGTCTATTGGTGAATGATCCAAACCTATCATTATCATGAAACTTTGAAATGTGAATTTAAGTTTGACTTTGAACTTTAAAGTTTAAACTTTAAATTCCAAATCAGATTATAAAACCTTCAAATTTAAGCTCTCACGTAGTATTTTCTTGTTGTGAAGTTGTAGATTGTAATGGAAAAATACAAGGTCATTTAAGTGCTTTTGTGTCAATCGGTTTCGCTTCTTAGAAAGTATTTTCTCAAACATGCTCTAGTTGCACTCACAACCTGAAGCATTGCATGCTTGGTTTAAGATTCAAATCGCAAATCTCTTCAAATCTGGCATATCACTACAAAAATTTTCCCACCAATGACCTAGAAAGTGGCAAGGGTTCGTGAGTAGACGTACCAAATACTAAAAAGTAAAAACTTAAAAAGACAACAAAATTTAATAAAACATTTAACATACAAAATAAAGTTTAAACAAATTTAATGAACTGATAAAGCCTTCAAGCCTCAAAGGGTACCTGGAAACACCTTAGACCTTTCTCGTATAACACTGGTATAGGAAAATAATTTAGGTGGTGCTCTATAATCCTATAGTTGGGAAAAGACGTGACTTTGAAATTATGGATCAAGGAAGCACCTTTCCATGCATGTCATAAGTCCTCTGTGAACCTCCCCATCCTCATTAAATTTTCTCTTATCATAAAAATACTATGGGTTTAAGAAGTACCTAGCAGCATGTAAGGGGGAATGCAATTTCCTATCCCAATGTGCATCAATAATGTCCCAAAGAGGCATATACTTTGCCTCCTCATCCCCATATCTTCTTTTGATGGCCTCCTTTGTCAGATCCATCGCGTCATAAATGTAACCCATAGCGATTTTGTCACCATCAACCATTCTGAAAGTTCAAGCTTTAAAATTTAAATTAATATGAAACATCGAAAATAAAAACAAGCTCGAAATGAAATTTAAAACATGAAAAAGTTAAAAGACTTGAAGTGCCTGAGAACTCTAACAAGGGACTCCATCACAACAATAATCTCTTCGACATATTTCCAGAAATCGTCATTAAACACAAGTGCAACAACTTCAATGCCTTCAAGGGTCTTGGAATGTTTAGATGTCATCCACTCAGGTCCCAATGACATCCTCTTCAGATTTATCTTTTACTCAACCACAAATTGCAAAGATATGAAATTCGTTGCAAATCTAGTCACTGCATGTCGAACAATTTCTTTACCTTCAGTGTATTTTCTCATGGTGTTTAGGACAATAATGTGGTTGTATAGGTATTTGGTTATGGATTTTTCCTTATCCACAACCTCATGTATCCAATGAAGCTTACTAATGTCCTCAAGAATTAAATCTATACAATGGGCAACGCAATAGGTCCAAAAACTAGTGGGGTGCCTAATCTCAAAAAGTCTACCAGCAGCCATATAATTAGCTGCATTGTCGGTGACAATTTGTACAACATGTTCTTCTCCCACTTCTTGAACGACTTCCTCCATCGTTTCACAAATAAGTTGTGCAGTCTTAACCTTGTCTAAGGCAGCCACTGATTTGAGAAACATTGTACCTACTGGACAAGATACAAGGAGATTTATTAAAGTTATATTCCTCTAATCTGTGCATCCATCACTCATGATCGTGCACCCTGTTTCTACCCATGATGAAAGAAACTCAAATAGCACAAGCATGGAATCTTCAACACTTTCTAATAGCAAATTTGTCCTAATGCTCTCTAATGAAGGAGCTTTGAACCTTAGACCTGCAACAGCAACTGCATCAATCATAGCTTGCTAATAAGGACTTACGGCACAGTGGAAAGGTATGTCAGAATAGTACCAAAAGCTAGTAATGGCCTTCCTTGCCTGACTATGGATATTTTTTTTCTAACCAGTGGTATCCAAGGTAGGTTGGGAACTGGGTTTTGTGCAGGGAGAAAAAAAGGCGTTTATGTTTCCACCTCCAATGTTGAATGCTGGAGGATTCATTTGGCCTTGAGTTTGACTTGGACTTGGAGGCATGTGTGGGAAACTTGGGAATTGCATTGAGGATTCAACAGAGGGAGATGATAATGGGGTAGTGGAAGAAAAATTGTCAACTCCAGGAGTTCCTATTTCTGTTTTTTTCTTTTCTTTCTTTGCATTATGCTGACTCAACATATCAATGGCCAAGGTTGCTTGGTGCTTGACATTTTTGTCAACGTTTTTGCAGAGACCTATATCATGGCCGAGTATTTGTGCAAGGTGGTACTTGAATCTATAAATGGCTCCACTACATTTCGCTTTGCAAAATTTACAAAGGAGCTTAGGGTCTCCAAGAATCTTGTCACAATAAGCCCAAGCAAAGTCCTTCACCCTCGGCATTGTTGTTGTTTTGGACTTGTGTTTAAATTTGGCTTCTATTTAGATTTGGAGTTGTGCCTTCTATTTAATTTACTCCTGTAAAATACAATAAAAAATTAGAATTAAAAATGGCATATATAACTTCACAAAAAAGAGGGTTGGTTTTAAAGGATATGAGGTTTTGCTAAGGATCAAAGAGGAGTTTTTCCAACAACACAAGCACATTTCAACCTAATATATCATTATGACCTTGAAACACAATTAAATATATATGAGGAAATGCTACCTAAAGTAAATATTATCAACATATATTGCATTGTAATCTTGAATTTGCAAGTTCGTTTAGCATAAGACAAATGAACCAATACATCAATAACAGATTCTAGAAGAACAAAAATACCCAAAGTTGTGAATGCATGGTTAAATCCTTTGAAGTCGGCAAGACATCGACCAAGGAAGGAATGCTTGATGACTTGGTAAATGGTTGGTATGAAACCATTTCTTAGTGCATTTTTTAAATCTATTTAAGCCCCATTTATAGAGTTGAAAAGTTATAACCAAAGGAATACGCCGAACATTTGATTACTGAACAGTGAAACTTGAAAATTGCCATTGAAAATGACATTGAAACTTCAATATAGTAATATACCTATTATTTAAGCCAAGTGCCAATATACCTCGATTGTTGAATAGTGAAGCGGCTAAGCTAAAGGTAACACACGCTGAAGGTGACGCGTGACTGCCCGAGGGTCGATATGGAGTATGGATAGAGCACACATTGGAGACTACCCGATATGGAGTCTGGACTTAGGCTCACCTTAGCAGTTCCCCGATAATTGAGTCTGGACTGTATAATAGTGAGTAGTGATTGATTACTGAAGGTCTCGACGTATGAATTTTGGGCCTCAGAAATGAGAATTAAATTTTGGAATGACTAGCATTTAGTTTTTAGCAATGTGGCATACCTAAACTTGAAAAATTCGTGCTCGTCGAGTCAAGCCTGAAAATTGAATAAATTTGAATCAATCGCGGGAATCTGCTTTAATCGGCAAGTCTCAAGTCAAACTTGCATTGACCATGAGTTAAACTTGGTCAATGTGAGTTAGACTTGCAAATATTTAGATCGGATCATTTGGAGAGCGAGCAGATTCCAACTCATGATTAATCGCAATTGATCGGCGAGCCTTGTTTCACTACTTGTAACTGAAATCTGAACTGAAAATAGGAGATCTTACAATTGAAACTAATTATGAATTTTCTAAATTGAAATTAGCCCATCGGCATCATTTCTATTTGTGGTTGGGCGCGTCAACGGAAGAGATTCATTTTAAATCAGGTTCATGGAGAAAATATTTTATGGAAAATGTTTCTTTTATGTCGAGGAAGACATAGTAATATTTTTTATTAAATTTGAATAACAATAGTATCTACTATGTATCTCCCATATCTCATTATTTTTATCTCTTGTAACTCATACAGAAAGTGGGGTAATAGTGGACATGTAGCATCAAGCTCCACTCCTTTTAATCCAAAGTTCTGCATGCAAACCTTTGTGTCACTTACGCCGCAAAGCCTTCGCTGTAGATTGTGGAGTTAACACCTACCTCTGCATGACAAAAGCTACACATACCTTTTGACTTGGTTTTTTCACCTTTTTTCCCTTCTTTTTTTGAAGTCTAGGACAACAAGCTCCACATACTTTTTTTCCATACCTCTATGTGAGTGTAACTTTGCACATTTTCTTTGCTTCAACCAATATCAAAAGCATTTGTGAGCTTCTTTGAAGGCATGAATACTGTTAGTGTCGGTCTTGAGCCCTCCATCGGTGATCAAAAGCTCTTTGCATATGCATAGGTAGGTGTCTCATCAGTATCAGTTTTGCATCCCGTTAGGCATGCCATAACACTGATGGAGGAGTTGGTCTTTGTTCCCTTCTTGGCTTTGCTAGATCAGGTCATATCATTTGAATGAGCTTGTGTTACACTTGTTTTATTTTTGTCTTGAAATCCCAAGTCTAGGTCTAGGGTTTTGGTCAAAATCACTGCAAGGTCATGAGTCAAAGGTCTAATAGTCCCCAGCAAGCCAGAAGGAGGTATGTAAATATGTTCCATTGATATTTTTCATCAGCTACAGCTCATTTATACCTTGGATTTAAAAACCCTTTTTTTAAACCCAAGGTCATGTGAAATTTGCAAAAATAAGGAAAATTTTCAAAATTCTTCAGAATGCCGGCAATAACCCTGGTTTCCTCGCCAAAATCCATCAGATAGTCAACCTGCAAAAAGAACGGATTTAAAACACTCAAAAGATCAAATTCAGGCAAAGTGAACTTAAAACAGTGTTAAATTGAATGTCAAAGCAAAAAACATTAGAGAGTGGGTTTGATGATTTAATTTTTTCAAATTTGGACCTATAAAGACTAAATTTCCCTCTACATAGCCTCATTATGCATTTGCAAGCTTGCAAAACACAAGTGAGAGGTCAAGAAGGCGATTGGCAGCAAGCTGGGTTCATTTTCAGGGGGCGCGACCACTCAAACTAGGTGCGCGACCAGTTGGGCGGGGCGCGACCACTCAGCGCACCTCCTGCAGTGCAGTTTTCCCAAGGGCGCGACCACTCAGAGGGGGCGCGACCACTCGACCTTTTTTGTCCAGAAACCCTCCAAATCAGCCAAATCGCCCTCCTAAGTGCTAAATCGATTGAGGTAGGCTCTAAATTCATAAATGATGCTAATGGATGATGAAATAATGATGTGTCTAATGGTTTTATCATTTAAGATTTGCAAGAGAATGGGTAAATTTGGTTGTTGTTAATGTAGGCATTATGCTAGGGTTTGTGTGTTTTTTCAAGTTTTTAAATCCCTCTTTATTCCCTCCTTGTTTCCTATGAAATTCAATTCACAAATGTTGTAATATATCTATCTCTTATCTCATTTGCACTAAATACTAAATTCCCATCCCAAATTCCTAAAAACCTATCCCTCCCCAAAATCCTTTACAAAACCCTAATTCCCTTTCATGTATTCTACCCAAACCATAATACCCTCCCCACAGCAAGCAAACTAAATGAACAACGGCAAGGAAAACAAAAAAATAACAAAAAAATATAAAAATGTTATGTAAAAAGAAAAAGAGCAATAATATGCCAAAGTGACCAAATATGAACAAAAGAGATATTGCTGTGTATAGTCATTGAAAAAAAGAAGGCATGCTGCTGTTGTATATCCATAGAAAAAACAAGAAAGATGCAACTGTGTATATTTATAAAATGGACATATTGCTGTAGTTATTGTCTGCAAAAGAATATTGCTGTGTCTCCCCAAAACCAAGCCCTGTTTTCCTCTTTACCCTTCCCTAAAATCTTGTTTCCCTTATGACAAGAAGAAGTCTTATTCCCCTATGATTAAATCCTAATAAAGTATTTCGTTGCAAATGATTTCCTAATGATGGAAGATGAGATGATGTGTTTAACATTTTGTGAATTATCCCTAAAAATCCATGTTTTTATATATCCATTTCCCATTCCTTATGTAAAAATCCCCTCCCCATAACACATTTCCCTTATGATTTTTTCCCCTTGAAAACAGCATACTTCTCAGCATTTTGTAGGCAGAGGCAGCAGTTCAATTTATCTTTCAGTTTGCCCATCTTGCTCCAAAACCATGTCAAATACCGAGACTTATGAGCAAGGTGATGACCATTCATCATCTACAAAGGTGGAGGTACAGCAAAGGCCTCGTAAGGGGGGCAAAGGTGGTCATCATAGGAGACAGGAACCCACCTCTTTGGCAGAATTGCAGGCCTGTCCTTTGGCAATGAATGGTTTTCGTTATATGTCATGTTTTCAGTTCTATGAGAGGCTTGCTCAGATTCAGCATCACAGGGAGTTGGCACGTCTATTTGTTTTACACCTTCATGATGGGCAGGTCACTCTTGCAGGGGTGAATTTTGTACTATCTCCGGAGATGATTTCAGAGGCTACCGGGATACCAAATGTGGGAGAGGTGTGGCCCAAGCTCAAATTGCTGGATTTTGTTTATTTTGAGCCATATGTCAGGCCAGCATTTGTGAGTCATTTGTCAGGGGTCTTTCCTTTCAGATTCCTCCGGGTGGAGTATGCTTCGATCATGTGACTTATCATGCAGTACTTTACATGCGAGGGAAGATTTTCACAGGTCTTCTCTTGTCACATTCACATGTTGATGCACTTTACCCGAGTGAGGATGATGAACATCTCGGTTTTCTTCTTCCAGGACATTCAGAGGATGTCATCCGTGTTTTCAGAGGCAAGTCCCCAGCTCAGCAGCATAGGATTTGTGCCATCATGGTCTCATTCAGCTCGTTGTTTCTCATCAGTTGAGTCAGCAGGGCATTCCATGGGCAGACTTCATTTCTCATGAGGTCTTTACAGCGCCACCACAGCCACAGCTAGAGCCAGAGGCCATTCATGAGGAGGGAGGTCCATCACACCATCCTGAGGTTATTGTGCCGAGACATGTTGTTTCCCCACTGCAGTGTACATATCAGAGAGGTCATAGAACCTTGTTTGCAGCAACTGGATGAGTATTTTCTCCACAGCAGGTGGAAGGGGTCTCGTCATCATCATCAGATCAACGAGTGTTATCTCCACACCAGGTGGAAGGGGCCTTGTTGCCGACAGCAGCACAGGTAGCCAAGAGGGGCAAGCATCCCATGATTGAGGAGAGAGTGTCAGGTGATCCGGTTATTGATCTTGACGCCGGTTCTCCTAGCACAGAGCTCAAGGATATCATCCGAGAGAAAAGCATCGAGATTCATTCGCTACAAACACAATTATTGATGGAAAAATGGATAATCAAATATTTAGAGCAGAGAAACAAACAGCTTGAGGATGACAAAGAGTTGGATGAGCTATGGAGGATTCGAAGTGATCGAGTCATCAACCGTAGGAGGCCCGGTGACTTGCTGCCCAAGGAGAGGGAATCCATGCTTATCTGGGTAAATAGACACTTAAAGAGGTTGTTGGCTAAGGCCAATCGAAACAACAAGTTGCTAAGGAATATGAAAAACCATTATTGGGCAAGGATGCATGTTTGCAAGGCGAAGATGAAAATGTTCCGAAGAAGGTTGTCCGAGGTCCGCAAGAGGAAGAAGAAGACCAACCCACTCCGTATCTTGGCTGAGGCCTCTCTCACTCACCATGATACTCATTATCTTCCCCCTAGCAGCAAACCCAAGAAATTTTGAGAATTTTGAGGCATTTTTGGCATTTTTGGGAATTTTACAGGTTTTGGCCATTTGAGTGGTCTCACCCCGTGCACGACTAGTCATGAAGACAGCTCAGAACGGGGAAAAATCTACATTTTTGGAATTTTCATGCAAAGATACACTTGCCTATGGAAGGGTTTCAAATTTTATGAAGATTTGGGCTCCCAAAAGCTCAAAATACATGCAAATTTTGACTTTCTGCCCCTTTTTTGAGTTGCACAAAGCAGTCTTGGAAGAAATGACTTTTTAGGGGTCAAATCAACTCCAAATTCAGAAATTCTAGTTGGGTTGGAAAGTAGACTTACAGACCTTTCCAACGAGCTATCGTGCACCTGATTTGGACACCGGAAAGGCCCTCAAACAGAGCTGCCAATGCGCGCGACTAGTCAAAGTCAGGGGCACGACCACTCAGGGAAATTTGCCAGTTTTGACTAGTTCGGCCAGCAAAACACTGTTTTCACCTTGGTTGACTTTTGAGGCATGTAAATGATGGATTTTTGTGTAAATTTCATGGCACTTAGATACTTTTACTCTTCTTGACCACTTCTAGAAGTTTCTTTGATGTAAATGGTAATATTTAATGCATGGATAGGTTTCCTAAGTTTTAGAGGCAAGTTGTTGTGCTGGCCTATTATCTAGTGATTAATTTAGAATTAGTTGCAACAGCTCCTAGGAAGCTAAGCTCGACCCCTAGAGGTGGGGAAAGGAGTTAGATCTTCTATATTATGCCTTCTCTTACTCATTTTCATGGTTGGACTCTAGAGGGAGAAGCTCATTTGTATATTTTACTTGTATTTCTGCAATTTGAGGAAAAGGAAGGCCAGGGTTTTGCAGACTTCATTGTGGATTCTTGCGGATTATTATGTTGATGGTGTGTTTCCTACTTGTCATTGTAAGTGTGTTTATGTGTTCCATTTCTTAATCTCTTGCTTCTATTTAAACAAAAGAAGTGATAAAGTTTGAATTCATGCATGCCATGCTCAGCTTTCAATTTTGTTTAAAATTTATGTTTTCCACTGTCTAGAGAGGATTCGAATTCATTGTTCACCCTCTTTAGCCTCTCTTCTTTCCTCCTTGATCATCTCTTTCAGCTAAAGGCATCAGCATAAACTCCTACCTTGCCCCAAAGACCCACCTGCAAAAACTGAGCTCAATCCCCGCACCCTGAATTGCACTCCCCAATTGCCACCAAAAAACCAAAAAACTTTAAATCAAACCCCCTTATCAGTTTACTAGCCTAAAATCCTTGTTCCTAATTGGTCAACTCATCCTATTGACAAAATCCATCGAGTTTTGACCCGAGAGAGCCTTCTCATACCTCGTAGGGCTAGCTACGAGGTGAAATGGTTTGATGTAGCTTTGAGGTTTGTCTATCTCAGCCTAGGTGAAATCTCAAACGCTAACACCATCGAATAATGTTTCCACTTTTTGACAACTTATACTAGGGCATATATTTCCTTGTCATAAGTAGGGTAGTTGAGAACTGCCCCATGAAATATTTCAAAATGGTAGTATACAAACCTTCCTTTCTGCATCAACAAGACTCCCATAACATAATCACTTGCATCTATCTCCACTTCAAAGGGCTGATGCAAGTTTGGTAATGCAAGAATCGATGTTTGACCAATGTTCTTTTTTAACTCCTCAAAGGTATCATGTTGACTCTTTTCCCACTTGAAATCACTCATTGTCATTGTTGAATTCATTAGAATCTAAGAGAGATGTAGGAAAAGCACGAGATGCATATTACTCTAAATATACATATTAATACATTTTGTATGACCATTGGATTCAACTTCCAAGGTCTCTTGGACTTCTGTGACGGTTCACATTCCTCCACACCAACTGTGATAGATTATGTGTCCAACGTTTCCTCCTTAATTAGAACGGGTGTATATGAGTCCAAGAAGAGAGCTAAATACAAATTTGTATTGTAGTTAATGGCTAGATATGCTTTCTGAAATGGTGGTTTAAGAGACACCATAAAGAAAATGAGTTAATGAAAAATTAAGTCTTCTACAAGTGGTGGTTTAAGGCTAACCACAAAATCTCAAGGAAATTCCTATAACAATTTTGAGTCTATCTAGAAGTTGAAGTCTTTTGTGAAGTGGAAGTGCTTCATGATGATGGTTTAAATATGACCATAAATTTATGAGATGTGTAGTAGAGGTTGAAGTCTTATATAGGTGGTGGTTTAAGGTAGACCACAAACCAAATCATGCTCATGGAACATGAGTCTACCTTTGGCTACAATTTTGATTCTAACACTGGCTAATTCTAGCTCTAGGCTTTGGAAATTGGCTTTGATTCAAGCTATGGCTCAAGCTTGGTTGATATGACTTTGAATATGGTATTTGACCATCAATTCCCCCCTTGTTAGATAAAAGGTCAGCCGATGAAGATATATGCATTGCAAGGCATGTCAATACCTGAGAATGAATTCTGAGGTATGACAAATATATCTTCTTAGTTATTGAAGACAATTTCCAAGAAATGATCCATCCAAGGTGAATATTTACTCTTGTAGTGTTATGAAACCAACTCACAAAAATATATAATCAACGACTTAAAAATTATCCTCTTAGAGGGGGGAACCTCCTTTACATTACATAAATGAACAGTTCTTGGAAGATACAAATGATAAGATCTCCTTAGTATATATAGGAGTCTAAAAATAGCAGAAGTGGGGAGGGCGAGGATGGATCGCACGTGGGGTCGACCGCAGGTGCCGCAGGTTCGCATAGGGTTAGGTTAGCCTTCTTTCTGAAGACTCTCCGCAGCACAGAGCACGGTCACCAGTCCGCCCCGCTCCCTAGCTATTCATTCGTTGACCGCTTCTATCTCTGTCACTTTTCCTTCCGTCTCCCATTTTTTCATCCGCTGACAGCCACTATTCTCTGTCGCCATCCCCGACGTCTACCGTTACCCGATCACCGTGAAGCTGCTCACAAGATGGACGGGCACATGGAGGACCTGGTGGATTACACAACGGATCCACTAGAAAACAATATTATTTTTGATAATCCATATTTCGCGGGCACAGCTGTTCACGGTTCCTCGGTCTCTGCTCTGGCTCAACAAAACCCTAACCCTAACCCTAGCGGTCCCTATTCTTCGGCGATCTCTAGTTTTCCTCCCGGTTTAGTTGCTCCACCGTTATCCCTTGATATGGCACACCTTCTGGCGTCTTTCTCTCCCCAGACGTTGTCATTCGATCATGCCTTTCCCCCTCTGAATGTGCCGCCACCGTCATCGATACCACATTCCTCGGTTCCTCCAGCACATTCTCCCCCGGCGATTCCCTCAGGCTGCTTAAGCACTCCGGCGGTAAATGTGAAGTCCACAAGGCCCTCCACTTCTACTGGTGGCTCCATCCCACTGGTCGACCATCCCTCGGCCCCCCGCACGAAGAAGCAGAAGACTAAGTGCATAAAGGCGACGGATAAGGAGATTACGGTCCCCTTCGGGGATCCAGCCGATTTCGGGGCGGCAGCCCTCATGGCTCGATCTGTTCTGGTGGGACACGTTAGGGGCCGATCCTACACGGTGGAAAGATTATCAAAATGGGTAGAAGAGATCTGGGGGAACCTACTCAGAGATCTACCAGAAGTTCACATTCTTCCGCGCGGATGGTTTTCACTCCATTTCTCCGAGGAGGACTACATTGATCTCGTACTGGAAAAATATTGGCACATTGAATCTGCACCCGTCCTGCTTAAACGATGGAGCCCCCTTTTCGATCCAGGGCGAGAGCAGATTGGAGCTGGCCCTCTGTGGGTTCAAGTTTCAACTGCCTGGACTCCCCCTACAATACTGGAGCGAAGAGGCGCTTCAGCGAATTGGGAATGCATTGGGAACATACCTGGATCACGACAGATCGTACATTGAATCCAGGCAGAGAACCCTTGCCCGAGTACTGGTGCACCTGGACACGCGACAAGGGCTAGAAAAGAAGATCACTCTAACTTGGGGGAAATTCAGCAAGATTCAGTTGTTAGACTACGAGGGTGTTCCGTTTCGGTGCTACCATTGCCATCAAGTCGGGCATCTTGCCAAGGATTGCCCACTTCTCAAAGGTCCGGATTCATCTCCAAAAGTCTCACCCTCGGTCACGCGGGAGGCTTCTCCGATCATCGACCGTGCACCCCCGGATGGAATTCTGGCACAGGAGAAGGCGGCGAAAGCAAGGCGGAAGGAGCAGAGACCTCCATCGCCGCCACTAACTAGGGCAAGAGCGGCGGCCGCAGCTTCACTGGCTCCGGGTACTAGTCAATCCCCTGACTCTCTGTCTTTTGTTTGCACATCTACTTTACCATCTGCATCTGCATCTGCATCCTGCACTATGGCACAGTGTCCTCCAACAACGTCCCCTCTGAATGATTCCACCATCCCACCTACCATTTATATCTTCCCATCCTCTCCATCCCTATCATCTCATCCATACTCACTTCACCCCCGGCCTCTGGTATCGGGTTGTGGGGGTCTGGGGATCATACCCCTGAATCTGGGGTATCAAAATTCTCGAGGTCGTAAATCAGACCTCTCTAAAGCAATTTGGAAAGCCGGAGCAAAAGTGGCATCCGGGAGACAGTCCACCATTGAAGGGGTCCTTAGAGCAGCTCCTACCCCGAAAGCTGGTCCCCCATGAAGTGCCTATCTTTCAATTGCAGGGGTTTGGCCAGTGAACCCAAAAAACTAGCCATTCAGAGACTATTTGAATTTGACCAACCTGACATCATTTTTCTCCAAGAAACCCTGGGTCCTGCCGAGACTATTGAACACTGTCTAAACTCTATCTCCCCCCGATGGAAATTTCTGGCCACGGATGCCTCGGGGAGATCGGGCGGGCTAGCTATCGGAATAAATCCCAGAACTATCAGATTAGACTCTTCCTGGGGTGGGAAGGGTTTTCTTGGGGCGGACATCTTCTCGGCAGACCTAGGTAGGGCATTTTGAATTGTAAATGTGTATGGATCTTGCCAGCTCAGAGAGCCTTTCTGGAGCAATCTGTTGAATCTGTCCCTGATGAATACGGAACATACCATCCTGGGTGGTGACCTGAATTTCTCGCTGGGGTTCCGAGAATCTTGGGGCTCTATGGCTCAAGCGGACTCGATCACAGACTTCATGAGGAATGCCCTTGAACGAGCTGATTTTGTGGATGTTCCCATGCTACAGCCCATGCCTACATGGCGCAACAGGAGGGTGGGGGAAGCTGCTTTGGCCCGTAGACTTGACCGATTCCTACTGAAGGGTCCTCTGATTCAGGGGCTGCATCATTATAAACAATGGGTAGGATCTGGAGGACTATCGGATCATTCCCCCATTCTATTGGAGATCCTTGGGCCTCAGGCTAAACCAAAGGCTCCTTTCAAATTGAATCATACTTGGCTTCAAGATCAGGACTTTATCAAACTGGTTTCGGATTTCTGGAAGACCCATCCCATTGACAGGGAGGCATCAATAGCCAGAGGTTTCTATAAGAACCTATCGGAATTGAAGCACATTGTCATTAACTGGGCAAAGG
This sequence comes from Pinus taeda, assembly GCA_000404065.3. Classification (NCBI taxonomy): domain Eukaryota; kingdom Viridiplantae; phylum Streptophyta; class Pinopsida; order Pinales; family Pinaceae; genus Pinus; species Pinus taeda. Next base: position 198,342 of record APFE031418452.1, on the reverse strand, counting down.
AGAAGAACAATAGGGATGCAACACTACTCATATCCATGGAAGAAGAGCTGAGTTCCATGCTTGACGACAAAAACCTAGGATTCAGAACAGCAGTGGACAAGGCTCATCTAATCGAACTTGAAAATCAGCGGGCCTCAATTCTCAAGCAACGGGAGGAATCCCTCAGGCTACATAGTAGGGCGATTTGGCTAAAAGCTGGGGATGATAACACAAAATTCTTTCATAATTTTGCAAAAGGAAGAAAAGTATCAAACACCATCTGGAGCCTGCCTCTCCCAGACGGGGGGGTGGCGGAGTCTTTCAACCAACTCTCTCAGTTGGGTACAACACACTTTCGGGGCTTATTCAGAAACCCTCCTGGTGCAAATTTGGCAGAAATCATTGAAGTAGTCACACACCTTCCGAGATTTGTAAATGAGGAAGGCTCGGAAGATCTCACGATCCCAGTAACCATGGAAGAATTGGAGAGTACACTAAAATGGTTCAAAAAGGACAAGAGCCCTGGACCGGATGGATGGACGATAGAATTTTATCTTGCTTTCTTTGAGCTGATCGGTCAGGACCTACTCAGTGTAATCAAGGAATGCAGGATTACGGGATCTTTATACCATGCAATAAACTCCACCTTCATTGCTCTCATCCCCAAGACGGACGCTCCTTCATCCTTTGATGACTTCCGCCCTATTTCCCTCTGTAACGTCCTATACAAAATCATCTCAAAAATCATTGCTAATAGACTCAGGCCCATTCTGTCCGCTCATATTGCTCCACATCAATTTGCGTTCCTTGAAAACAGGCAAATCCATGAAGCCATTGGATCAGCTCAGGAGGCTCTGCACTCCATCTGGTCCAAACATCTCAAGAGTATCCTCCTGAAGATTGATCTTTCAAAGGCTCTTGACAGGGTTAGCTGGCTATACATTAAGATGATCCTCATCCATCTGGGGTTTCCAAACCCCTTCATCAATTGGATCATGGCCTGCATAACCACTCCTACTTTCAGCATCCTAATCAATGGATCTGCCTCTCATTTCTTTCACTCCGAAAGAGGCCTGAGACAGGGTTGCCCTCTATCCCCGCTTCTATTTCTTCTAGTAATGGAAGGACTGAGTCACCTCATCATTTCTGCCACTAGGGATGGGACACTCTGGGGTCTCAAGATATCAGATGAATGCTATCTCACGCACCTCCTGTTTGTGGATGATGTCCTCATCCTTCTGGATGGAAGCATGAGGGACTCGGCGACTTTCTCTCATATTCTGGCACTATTCTCCCAAGCTACAGGAATGCAGGTGAACAGAGAGAAATCTACTATATCATTGACCTGTACATCGGTTAATGAAGCCCAGTGCGCCCTACAGGCTTTTCCATTCAGCATTCATCCGATTGACAGAGGGCTCAAATATCTTGGATTCAGGCTAAAGCGCACATGCCAAAGGATTGCAGACTGGACCTGGTTAATAGCAAAACTGGAGAAGTGTCTCACGTGCTGGAGCTATAGGTACATTTCCAGGACTGGCAGGTTGATCCTCATTAAATCAGTGCTCGAGGCCACCCCGGTTTTCTGGATGGCTCTTGCATGGATCCCTAGACATACACTAGCTTGACTTCAGCAAATCTGCAATAGATATCTGTGGGCAGGTAGTCAAGACAAGCGAATGTTTGCATGGATAGGCTGGCAGAAGATTGCCATTCCGAAAAAGTGGGGAGCATGGGGTCTCAAAGATCTTCCACTCTTTACACAAGCATTGGCTGCGAAGATGAGCTGGGCTCTGATTACTAGTCAAAATTTATGGACTCGGCTATCATATCACAAGTACATATGGCCCCTTGATATCATGGATTGGATTAGGCTTCCTACTTGGAGTAGCACAGGGACATCATAATTTTGGAAAGCCATTATATATTCAATGCCCATGATAAGGGATAATTTGGCTTGGCGGATCAGAGATGGTGCTCAAGCTAGGATTGGCATTGACCCCTGGGCTGGCAGTGGGGTAAGGCATCAACTTCCGCGGGATCTAGTAGAGTATCTACTCACTCGTAACATCAAGGTTATTGCTCACATTGCGGATCAAGAGGCCTCGGATATTTTCCATCAGGCCTAGCAATCTCCACAGCATTTGAACCTTCCCCCTCAGTGGCATCAAGCTTGGAATTCCTTCAGGGAGGCACTGACGGAATCGCACATTAGAATTACTGAGGGAAGTGACGAGCTGATTTGGAGTCCGTCGGTTGCGGGTTTCTACACTCCAAAGGAGTGGTATACTCTCCTCATCAACTACAGGAAACCAGACACCTTAATGGACTGGTGGCAATTTATCTGGAAGTTATCCACGACTCCGCGAACCAAGCTATTTTTCTGGTGCGTTCTCCGGAATAAGGTTCCTACTGGAGACAATCTACAGCGCAGAGCACACCAGGGCCCAACATGGTGCGTGCTGTGCAAATCGGATTCGGATCCACAGACCACCTGTTCCTTCAATGCAGTATCGGGGCGGCACTGTGGACTAATACTAAAAGCTCCATCTCCTACAATGGGCTCTGGTCTGGCCAAAACATTATGGAGGCATGGTCGGAATGGAGCATCAGGCACAAAAGCACAAAATTGATCAATCTTCCTGCCATAGTAATATGGCACTTATGGAAGGCTCGGAATCTCATAGTTTTCCAGGACAAACCTGTACATTGGCATCAGGTTGAAGCCCGCATCATCGCGGCTTTCAACGACCTTCCGGAACCTCCACCTGCTCCCGTTCGCCGCCCACACCCGCCTCCCCTCATTGATCGGTCTACCCCATGGGCCTTTTTTGACGGTGCAGCGAATCAGCAAGGCTGTGGGGGTGGAATTATCATCCACAAATCGGACCAGCACCATTATAGAATCAAAGCGGGTTTGGGCATGGGATCAAACAATTATGCCGAGCTCATTACGCTCAGACACCTTCTCCATTTTGCTCTAGGACATAATATTTCTAGCATCAACATATTTGGGGATTCAAAAATCATAATTGATTGGTTCAACAATAATTCAATCTGTCACATTCACACACTCAGCATTATTTTGCAAGAGATCCAAGACTTCAAATCTGCATTTAACTTAATCTCATGTTCACACATCTACAGGGAGCACAATGAGGGTGCCGACAGATTATCCAAGGAGGCCGCGATAATGGACCGAGGCGTATGGGAAATTACTGAAGTCAATGGCCAGCAGGAATACAAATATTATCACCGTCCCTATATAGATCAGGGATATCAGCTAGCAGTAGAGCAATAACAACATGAAAATTTTGAGTGTCTATAGCAGTATTTATGTATATTTTCTCTATAGAACAATCCGAGCAGTTAGCGAGCCAAAGGTGGCTTTTTTGTAAAATTTTTGACAAATATTAGATGACCCTGCGTGGAACATCTATAGTTTTGAACTGACCTCTATTTTGCTGATGACATAGGATTCACTGTATGCACAGTGAATCTAGCACAATCATAGCGATATCAATGTAATTTTCTAATCATAAATGAAAGTTACAGATTTTTCCAGTGGAAAAAAATATATAGGAGTCTAAGGGGTTACAATATAATCAGAGCCTACATAACAATAATAATGTAAGGGCACAACAATAACAATAGTGGGCTTATATGGGGCACAACAATTATAACAATAGGGGGCTACACTAACAATAACAATAAGAGGAATACTCTAGTATTATAGAGACCTAACAAGCCCCTCTCCTTCAAAAAAGTATTGTGCTCAATGCTTGAGTAGTTCTAGATATTTTTGTATAAAATTTTCATCCTCCCATGTGGAATATTTAGCGAGTAAATTCTTCCACTTAATGAGATACTCTAAATTTAATTGATTCATAGCTGTCAAGTTTGTTTCCGTGACTACTTCAGGCTCAAATATGATCTTTCCTTCTTCATCAAGTTCTAACAACACTATTTGAATTGGGAGCTTGTCATCGACAACCTTTTTTAAGCATGAAACGTGGAAAACCAGGTGTACTCTATAAGATGCAAAAAACTCCAATTGGTATGCCATAGTAGCAATCTTTTGCAACATCTTGTAAGGACCATAATACTTGCATGATAATTTATTATCTTTCTTAGCATGTTTGAAGGATATTTGTTTGTATGGTTGTACCCGTAAAAATAATCAGACACCTACATAAAAACTTCTTTCGCTGCAATGTTGATCTACCTGTTGTTTCATTCGATTTTGCCCCAGAGTGAGGCTATCCTTTAAGAGTTGGAGAACTTGTTGTTCATGCTTAATGTGATATTCCATTGCTTGAGCCTTAGAATTTTCTCTTAAATATTATGTGACAGATGGAGAACAATATCCATAAAGTGCCATAATTGGGGTCATTTTTGCTACAATATGGAAGGAAGTGTTATACCACCATTCAACTAGAGGTAACCACTTGAACCATTGTGTTTGTTTATCAAATAAAAAATAACAAAGATATCCTTCCAAACATTTGTTCACTATAAGTTTTCTTGTTAAATTAAGGATGATAAAATGAGATATGAGCTAATTGAATACTAAGGCAAGAAAATAATTATGTCCAAAAATTTCTAGAGAAAATGGGATCTTTGTCACTTACAATAATATTTGGGTTTCCATGTAGCTTTTGAATTGTTTCCTTATATGCAATAGAAACTGTACTGGCTTTAAAAGGATGAGATAGTTCACATAATTGTGCATACTTGGTAAGTCTATCAAATACCACTATGATGACACTATTCCTCCCAATGTTGACTTGGAATGGATAAAGGTTGTAACAAAATCAAGGTATTAATTGCCTCAACTTTATTTTTTTGGAAAACCAAACATTCTACCACAAACTTCAAAATATTAGACTTAAGGCCATCCTAAAAAAATTCCTTTTTGACCTTGTGGTAATTTTTTAAAAATTCTAAGTGCCCTCCTAAGGGGGAGGTATGTAATTCCAAATGGAAAATTTTCTTGAGTTGGGAATTATTACAAAGATATAAACGATATTTGTACCATAATGAATCATTTTTCTAGCTAAATGTATTAGATGTAATGGGATCTTGCTGCAACTTTTGAATGAGTGTCCACACCTCTTTTTCATTCTTCCATTCATCCCTTGCTTCAGTTATCCAATAAAGTTGGATAATAGAAATGGAACAAAGCAAAGATTCCACATCCTCATCCTTTCTTGAAAGTGCATTTGCAACAACATTTTTCTTCCCTTTTTGTAGATTATTTCAAAGGCATAAAGCAACATCTTTGTGACCCATTTTTGTTGTTATTTTGAAGATAATATTTGTTCCAAAAAATATTTAAGACTATCATGATATGTTTTTACCTTGAAGCGTCTTCCCATTAGGTAAGGCCACGATTGCTTTAGTGCATGTAGTATTGCTAACATATCCTTCTCATAAATAGGTTTGTGTAAATACTTTCCCTTGATTACACAACTTTCAAAAGCAATGGGTCTTCCTTTTTGTACTAAAACAACACCAATTCCATTTCCCGAGGCATCACATTCCACAATAAAGCTTTTTGTGAAGTCTGGCATAGTTAATACCGATGCTTAGCACATTGCCTATTTAAGATGTTCAAAGGCCTTAGTTGCTTCTGGAGTCCAAGAAAATGCATATTTATTCAATAATGTTGTTAGAGGTGCTTCTATTCTCCCATAATTCTTAACAAAATTGCGATAATAACTTGTCAACCCGAGAAGTCCTTGAAGATACTTTATGGTTGTGGGGATTTTCCATTCCTTAATGGCTTTAATTTTTTTGGGGTCTTCCTTAACACCTGCCATAGATATAATACGACCCAAATATTCCACCTCCTGTACTCCAAAGAAACATTTGAAGGTTTTTGCATATAATTGTTTCTCCTCCAATAGTTTGAGCACCTTATCAACATGTTGAACATGATCCTTCCAAGTGTTGTAGATTAGTATATCATCAAAAAATACTAACACAAATTTTCTAAGGAAGGGTTTGAAAATGGAATTCATCAAACCTTGAAATGTGGAAGGTGCATTAGTAAGGCCAAAAGGCATGACCAAATATTCATAATGACCCTCATGAGTTCTAAATGTTATTTTCGGAATGTCTTCACTTTCCATTCTAATTTGATGATATCCTGAATGAAGATTTAGCTTTGTGAAATAAATTTCTCCATGTAATTCATCCAACAATTCCTCAATGACATTATTGGGAAATTTATATTTATTAGTGAGCTTGTTGAGCTCCCTATAACTTAGACACATATGCCATGATCCATACTTCTTGTGCACGAATACTACTGGAGCATAGAAAGAAATTTGACTAGGTTGAATTATACCAACCTCTAGAATTTCTGCAACCATGTGTTCAATTTCACTCTTTTGGGCATAAGGATATCTGTAAGATCTGATGTTTGGAGGAACAATTCTTGGAATCAAATGAATAGCATGATCATGATCACGAATAGGTGGTAGAACTTTGGGAGTCTCAAATAACTTGGAATGATTATCCAAGACATTTTGTAGATCTAAAGAAATATATGATTTTGATGTTTGAACCTCTAGTGAGCATAATTGTGCAATTACACCCCATTGTTATTTATTCAAAAGCTTTGTCATGCCATTAAAGTTGATTATCTTTCATGTTTTCCCTGTGATACCCCTTAATTAAACTTCCTTCCCAAAAAAAGTGAAGAAAATTTCTTGAAAATTAAAAGTTATCGCCCCCAAAGGTTGTAACCATTGGAATCCTAATACAACATCAACACCACCCATTGGAATGGAAATAATTTGGCTGTTCAATACATATTCCCCCATGGAACTTCCCAAAGAAGTTTATAGTTCCTCCATTTGCAACCATCGCTTGACACTCTAGTGCTGGATATGAGAAGCAATTCAATTCCTTGACTATCTTACAATGAATAAAGTTATGGGTACTACCTGAATCAATCAACATTGTATTTTTCTTCTTGATATATCCTTCTACCTTGAGAGTTGGAGGAGTGTTAATTCCTGCCAATGAATTACAAGATGTTGTTAGATTCATTTATTCTTTCTCTGGGGTTGGTTCCTGGTGTATATCCTCCTCTTTTGATGTTTCTTGTTCTTTTTCTTCCTCCTCTTCACAATCTATGTAGAATAATTTCTTCTAAGCACACTTATGACTTTTAATTTATTTTCTATCACAATTGTAACAAATCCATTCTTTTTTTTTTTTCCTCCAATGGTTGTCATGTCAACCTTGTAGGTTGTGGAAGGGTGGGAGAAAAAACACTTCCATCTTATAGTTTTGAGTGGTAGACTTCTTTCTTGCCATAATTTTTCTTTCAACTTTTCTTGCCACCCTAAATGCCTTTTCCAATGAATCAAGTTCCAAAAGGAGAAATTCATGTTGGATGCCATTGAACCCTTTTGTTTGAGATTTATCAATTTGTTGAAGAAGGTGTTTCTCTTTGTATCCTCATAATGTGCTATCATTTCCTCCATATTGACCAAGTGAAAAGTGGTTTACGAGAACAAAGGCATCAATACCATACAAACTGATTGGGTTCTAAATATAAGGATGCAATGCAAACCTTTTGTGTGTTACACATCATGTAGATCAAAATATTGCTCCATCTCTAGTATCCACGTTACTAGATCTTTGCCATCAAACTTCCTTATATCGATACTTGGAATGTGGTGAGTCTTAAACCCAACATTGGATTCTCTAAAATCATAATTCATATTCATTTTTTCCTCATCATGTTTTTCATGGATTACCTTGTCACCAGTGGGAAGCATTTCTTGCAACAACTTTCTCAACCCTTCCATATTGACATTCATCATTGCTTCCACGTCTACTTTTAATCCTTCAAACCTTTTATTTATGATTTTAAACTATCCATATCCCATTCTAATCCATCCATGTCCCCTTTTAGTTCATCTTTGGTTGCTCTTTGTGAGAGCAAAATTTGTTGCACTTGGACCCATAATTTTGATATATCATGTTGCAATTCCTCTTCTTCATGTGTCATAGTAGAACTTTCTGAGGATTTAATTAGTGTAGAATTATTTTTTTTGGGAGGAATTTTAGAACCAAATACTGATATTTATGCTTCAATATTTCCTTTGAATCACTTCAAACTGATTTTTCAAACAAAAGTTATGCAAAATTTTAAAACATACACACATTTTTCTTTATTTTTAGGAGCTCGCTATTGAAACTATTGTATCTATGTAATTTCAGATCTCCAAGGTCTAAATTTTGTCCTACGGTAGCCCTCTAATTATTTTTTCCAATGCCATAGTTCAGACCAAAATTGGATTATTCAAGATAATGTTATTGTCAATCATCCACGATGTCTTGATTATGGACTAGTTCAGTAGAGCGAACTTGTAAGGAATGAATTGTGTCCTTGTTTCAACCTTCAACCCTAAAAATGATACATGAATAACTAAATTCTGTGTACTTTCAGTCACTTTTTATGAAATTCAAATATGATGCTTGTAGAGGAATTTATGACGATTTTCCTAAGGTCACCTGTTTGAGACTGAATTTTGGAGCATGCAAAACCCCTAATGTCTTCAGACTATATCTCAAAAAAAATAGTGAACCAAGATATGAAATTTTTACAGGAAGTTCATAAATATTTTGACTCCATGTGATCACAATTTCAACTTGTGAAGCTTCGTATAAAAAAATTTATAGTGCAAATTCCAAGATGGCCTATTTTCCACAACGAAACCCTAGAATCCAAAGCTATGATGCCAAATGTTATGCAACCAACTCACAAAAAAGATAGATCAACGACTTAAAAATTATCCTATTCAAGTGGTAAAATTCCTTTTCATTACATAAATGAACAATTATTGGATGATACAAATGATAAGACCTCCTTGGTATATATAGGAGTCTAAGGGGTCACAATATAATCAAAGCCTACATAATAGTATTAATGTAAGGGCACGAAAATAACAATAGTGGGCTTCTATGGGGCACAAAAATAACAACATGGGTGATACATGGGCTAATAATAACAATAGGGTGATACATGGGCTAATAATAACAATAGGGGGATACACTAACGATAACAATAAGAGAAATATACTAGTATTATAAGGATCTAACATGCATGAGCCTTGTTTTTGGAACTTCTTTTTGAATTATGCTTATGAAACAATTCTCACAAGGGTGAATATCAAAACACCGATCTTTCATGTGGATAAATCGATCATAATGTTGACATTTGAAAATCTGAAGTGGCTATGGAAGTGGAGAAAGTGAAGATGAACCACCCTGAAGAAACCCAACACTATGAAATTGGATTGGTTTAGAGTAGTCTGTAATTTAAAAGATTACATTATTTTCATATCCAAGATTAATTTGGTTCTTGATGTCGATGGGTTCTTCTCAAGGTATGATGATGGGATTAGGAAGTGCAAGATGAACCTCTACATAGTCATGTAAATTTGCTCCTAAAATGGCCTCATTGATCTGATAAAGTGTTTTCTGCTGATGGGAGTCTTCCTCGAAGTCAATTTTTTTTTGTCATAAACAAGAACTAGTTTAAAATGACGAATCTTTTATTTTGTTAATCTCATTGGAGTTGAGAATTCTGCTAGAGAAACTTGATTTTCTCTTGTGCAACTTGTAAATAGCCTTGAATATTAGTCAGAATGGCTTTGTTGATTTTGAGTGTATCATGAATAGTAGAGTATTTTAGGGTATTTAGTAACTCTAATATGTTATTAATTATGTTTATTTTTCAATCTCAAAAAATGAGGGGTTTCAACTTCTATAGAAAATGCACTTGTTTATAATGCAATTCAATAATAATTGTTTACAGTTCATGACTCTAGAGTTGAATTGATATGTTGTTAAAAATTGAGTTGCTATATTGTTAGACTATGAGTCCCTAGACAACCACAAAGTCCGAGAGTATAATTGTCGTGAATTGTAATTATTATCTTTTTAAGGTGTTGTAATGATCCACTAATGAGTTGTGAGTGTGATCTAGATTTAGATCTAGAAGATCTAGAATGGTCAATGATGTATTATAAATTCAGATTTTGAGATCAATAGAAAACAACACAATGGCTTAAATCCTTTTCTACTATCTTGCTTGTCGCATCTCGCTCTTTCCTAATTCTTAAAAAGGTATCAGAGCTGAGGTTATGAGAGATGATGAAAGCTATCATAACAATGTTAGCTCTAAGAGATTCATGCTATATCTAAGAGTGCATGGAAATGTATAATGAGGAGGATAAAGGGCCAAACCTCCAATGGATAAGCCAAAAAAATAGATCAAAGAGCCGAAATTAAAACTAATAGTTTGAATCAAGAGTGTGAGAGTATTCAACTTTGCATAAAATCATATTCCTTTGGTACATAATGAGTGGCACTCTAGCATTGTAGAAGCTTCAAATTGAGAGGAGATTGCATATATGGGTGAGATCTAAAAGTTATGGTCCATGCATTAGAATTTTTTTCATTTGTGATATATATATTTTTTGTTTTCGAGTCATTGTTTTAGAGTTGAATTCTATCAATCATGGCATTGATGGTAATACATAACAGTAGAGTAAATCTTTGTTCATCAATCAATATAATTTCTCTCCCACAAAATGTACATGGTGGTGATAGCCTCAGTTCCACATTTTATTCATGCCATTACATTAATATATAACAAACCACACCCTAGGACTACCCTAAAAGTACATATCACATCCAATTAATTTATATTGCAACCTTCAACATTGAGATCTCAACCCATACTTTGCAAATTAAGGCATTCCCATTGGAAATACGTCCTTTCAACTTTTCAAGCTTAGATCCTAGCTCTACCATCTCTGATTCATAATGGTCTTTGTTCTTCTTAAGAGCTTCAATGACATGATCATCCCACTTTTGGGATCTAGCTTCCATGCCACCAATAATTCCACCCATCATTGTACCAACTTTTCTATAAGTAGATTACCATCTATGAGTAGCCCTTGCTAAGGCCCTTCAAAGTAGTCTAAATAAGATTTATTTATCTAAAAATTGCATTGATCCCAAAGAATTCATGAGTTTGGGTCATCAGTTTAAACAATGGTAGCTTTAACGATGATAGTTGTGAGTGAATAAGTGAGGACATGCATTGTGACAATCGCTATGAAAATATGTGAATGGTGTTATCACCTAAATCCGCCTTAGACTGAAGGAAGGCAAAATTCAGGGTAACCACAAACCACGCTCAGTCTGGTAGCTAGCCCTACCAGAACAGGAGAGGGCTCTCTCCGAGTCACACTCAGTGAATAGATGAACAGAATGGTCTGAGATGACTTGCAGTGAAATATTGATCTTAGGCTAGTAAATATTTATGGATACAAGAAACAATTTTTTATGAATGACTGAGTTTCTGGGATGGTATGGGACCAACGGACAACAAATGAGCATAGAATTTAATACAAAGGCACAGATTACTTCGTGAGGCAAGATAGGCAAAAAGTCTAGAAATTTAGTTTGAGATAACGAGAAATGGAGAGATTGCTTAGGAGGGTGAAAAGGGCATAAGTACATGAATATTTTTCAACAGAAGAGAAACACACAATGTGAAACTTTCCCACATGCAGAGCAATAAAAATGAATTCTACCTTATCTTACTCAGAAAATTTCACTGAAATGAATATGAATGAACTATGAAACATAACGAAATACATATGAAACATAAGGAAAAACACATTTTCTACACTCACAACCACATGAATCTCATGAAACAGATCCGCTGCGTTTCATTAATCCTTTGTCAAAATATACAATGAAGAAACAGAGTTTCTTTCCCACAGTCTCCCAGAAATTACAAGCCAACCAACCATTTGCAAATGGTGTGCATACAATAAATAGACCATGCTATGAGGAGATAGAAAGACCAACAGTTGGGGAGTTTCTCAAATCATTACAAAATGGAGATGAAAAGCCAACCATTAGCTACAGGTGCAGCGTTACAAAAATGAAAAATGGATTTGGTGACCGTTTGCCTTCCTTTGCCACTTGGATAGAAGCCAATCTGGAGTGAAAATACTTTAAACTTTGCCTTAGTTGACGAAAAAAGTGAAGTGTAGGTGAGCGAGCCCACTTGGCGAAAGTTGCAAATCGAAATTTCGCGAAACGGAGGTGAATTTGGCCCTTTTCCCTATATGCACTGCGCCCAATTCTATATGTGTCGCGCCACTTTGGAGGCTATTTTGAGGCACCTTCAGGAGTCCAAAATGTGCCCAAGTGTCCTTTTTGGAAATCCTGGCCTATCTACTTTCTAACCCAAGTGGAATTTCTGAATTTGGCGCTCATTTTCCCCTCCAAATCTTCATTCTCCCAAGATTGCTTCTTGTGTGTCAAAATAGGGGCAGAGAGGTCATTGTTTGGGTGTTTTTGACCTCCTGGAGACTCAAATCATGCCAAAATTTCTTGTCCAAGCACTAGTAGTCGTGATTTTGCATGTTGAATCCAAAAATGCAAGCCATTTTTCATTTGGAGCTCCCAATCGTAAGCGTCGCGCCACTGGCGCGGCGCAAAGGGAGAAAAACCTGTGTTGTGACCAAAATTTTGCCATGTGACCAAAATTGCCCCAAATTTCTTGAAATTTGGGCTGGAGGTTCTCTAAGAGGCACTATGTTGTGCCACAGAGGCTTAAAGCAAGATTCGAAGCCGATATTTCTCTTTTTGCCACTTTTGCCTCTTTGTTGCTTTTCTCAATTTTTCCTTCAAGCTCCTTATCCGAGCCTTTGAACTCATGTTCCATGCCCTGTAATGATAAACCATCCTCCTCAGTATGGTTTTGTCCTTGTCAGCCTTCTCTAGTAGTCTCTCAAGGTGGATGTTAATCCGCTTAAGCCAAGACTCACAGTCATTGTTAATCTCTTGCTCCAAGGTAGTGAGCTCGATCCTCCTTTGTTAGGCAGCTTGTCGATTCTCACAGGTGATTTGCAGCTCTATGATCTCATGCTGGTCCTCAAGCTATTTATTCCTCTGCTCCAAATATCTGATGATCCATTTGGCCCTCTCCAAATTGAGTGACAAGTCCTGGATCTTTGTTTTCTGCTCCTGAATGGTCATCCTAAGTCTGGCACTCTCCACATTTGCATCATCATCCTGAATGAGGATGAAGTCGGCCTCCTGTTCACCTGATGGCCCCTCGTCATGCATGGGCTTCTTGCCCTTGTCCTGTACCTATTTCATCGATGCCGGAAGCGTGGCCCCTTCCACCCCGGGTGGAGATAATACTCGCTCTGCTGCTGCAAACAAGTGCCTACTGCCTCTCTGATATGTAACAAATACTGGCATAGTAGTGGTCTCATGGCACTCATACTGATGAGAAGGACCACCTATCTCATGCTCTGCCTCTGATAATACCTGCGAAGTGCTGAAGAGGTCACGGGAGATGAAGTCCTCCCAAGCAATGCCCTGCAATCCCAACTGATGGTCCACCAAAATCCAGTTAAGAGAAAAGTGATAAACATTGTTAAGTTGCTGTTGAGGGGTCTTATGCTGCATGAAGTTGTTCATCCTCTCTATGTTCCTGCAAATGAAAAATTGGAGGTTCATCATTCGTACCCTGGTAAAGTGCATGAGCAACCTGATGTGATAGGCATATAGACGAGAGAACCTCCCCTCACAGCTGAAGTACTTCATGATCAGTTTCATGAGCGGGCCATATCAACTCTCAAATATCTAAATGGAAAGACTCTTGTGAGCTGCCTCAAGAATCTGGCCTTAATGTAAGGCTCATATTGTTGCCTATCCACCTTCTGTTTCTTGTGCCACTGTTCTCCAACATTTGGTATGCTGGTTGCCAATGAGATAGTTTCGAGTGTCAATTTGAAGGTGACCCCGGCCAAGATAGATTGACCTCCATGTAGGTGAAGCACAAAAAGACGGGCCAACTCATGATGAACTCTAACATTAGCCACCCTTTGAAAAAATTCAAAACATGCTAGGTGCTAGAAACATGACATGGCAAGAGGGCATGCTTGTAATTCAGTGAGGATAGTGGGCTCATCCCTAACATGTTTGCCACTCTTGTGATGTCTTCTAGGAGCCTGCTCTTCCGAGGATGAGTCACTTTGTGTCTCCATCTCATACTCTGATGAATGTTGTGATGCCATGACTGCTGTGTGTACTGTACTTAGGTTGCCCTTTGATGATGGTGTGACGCTGGGTGCTTTTGTGATATCTGCCACCAAGGGGAGCAATGAAACAAAAGGGAGTATTAGGAGGGGAGTAATGTGATGGGAATAGGGGTTATGGGGAGAAGTTTGTTTAGGGATATGTAGGGGGTTTGGGTATTTGATAGGGTAGGGTTTTGGGGTTTCGACAAGGTAGGGTTTTGGGTTTTCGACAAGGTAGGGGTTTTGGGGTGTTATGGTGACAAAATAAGAGGAGGGGAAGGGAATAGGGTTTTGGTAGTGTTTAGGGTAGGGATAAAGGAAAAAATGAGAAAGGAGGAAGGGAAAAATGGTAGGTGAGGGAAAAATGGTGGGTGAAAATGGAACCTTGGCCTCAATACCACAATTATGCAACCCTAGCAACAATGGCCTTTGGTGTTTTCTTATGGTTGATTTAATGAGTTCTGTTGCATTCAAACATAGCCATAAACCACCATATCATTTATAAACTTTGATGAACAAGTCATGTCATAGAGCCTACCTGTCAATTTGAGGGGCTTCACAAAAAAATTGAGGAAATTTGGCACGGTTTTGGCCCTTTGTGGTTGTGTGCCGCGCGGCAAACCCAGTGCGTCGTGCCCTAGGTGTGCATCACCCCTGCTGAAAAAATGCACTGAGGGGTGGCTCTATGTGCGCTGCGCCCCTGTGTATATGCGTCGCGCCCTAAAACTACCTCCAACTTTGCTCCAAACGTGCACGATGCACACTCAAACACTTTTCAATGTCTCCTTATGAACTTGATTTGCACAATGGCTTTGATTTTCATGAAAACTTCTATATAAAGACTTGGAAGTCATGGGTTAAATTTTTGCTTCTTCAAAAATCCATTTTTCTAATGTTATGTTTTGACACTTTTTCACCGACTTAAAGCAACATTGAATTTCACTTTCCCTTTGAAATTTTAGCTCAAATGATGAAATTTTCGGCACGCTTTGCAGGGATTGCATGACAGGACATTTTGCCACGAAAACCATGCCTACACCTGAAGAAATCAACTGACGACTTTTTTGAAAATTTTATCACAAATGACATTGTTTGACTTTTATTCAAAATAGAGTTTTGAAGAACAGTCGAAGTCTATCCACATGACGATGAAACTCTCTGAATCATAACTTTGTATGGGCCTCACTCTGGCCTGCATGGCTTTATTGGACATATTTGAAGACCAAATTTATCAATCCCTAGACCTAACTATCGAAAATGACTTTTGTCCTTTAAAGGACCAAACCTTGACTGTCATGGACTTTAGTGATCATTGACAAAAGACCTGAGCCAGCAGGAGCTAGACTAAGGGGAAATGACTAGCATGACCTTTTCCATCAGATTATGGCATGCCCCTAGCGGAATGCAGCTGAGTGAATGGAGCGGGACACCTAAAAATGAAATGCATAAAGAGTTTTGATCTCTGACGGAGGACTGACCAGACCGACTCTAATAGAGAGAAGATTTAATGTCGAGGGTAGTGTGGCTGCCCCCTTGCATGCATAAACATGCGGCTTAGTTTTATATTATAGTGATGGTTTACAATAGTTTGGAGGTGAAGAGGGGTGGTAAATGCTTTCAAGTTTTCACAAAGAGGAATCAACCTATTTCCATGGCTCAGAAGAGAAAGCAGGGAAGAAACTTGAGGAGAAGCCGACTAAATTTTCTCTGGTCTTGGCACAGTAAGATCTGTTTGATGGTAATTTCTACAAGGTGCATTGGGGTTACTATTTTGTGTGTTGCATTGAAGTTTGATTCGGTGAATTTGTTATGGATGAAGATAGGGGGCATAGGTAGTGGGGAAATATCTAGGTTTCTCCATGCATTCGACTGTATGGACTTCAATGCAACTCCTCCAATCTTGTGTGTGACGCCCCTCTCAGCATGTGATGAATGGGTACCTCCTTATCTCTATTAGGTCTCTCTTAATAATCACGGATTTTCTCTGAATTTCTCCTGATATGTCATTATAAAAGTTTTCATTTGTATTTGGGTTCATAATGATTCTCATAATGGTTTGAATGGCCCTTGGAATTTCATCTCTGGTGCCTCTCCTAAGTTAACTGTCATAATGTGTCCACCTTATTGGGTCAACTTTGGTCGTGGCCAGTTAATCTAGGCTTGGTGCCCTCTGTGTCTTCACTTTTGTCCATCGGTCTTAGGTTTGTTGATAATTTGGAGTATGAGTTTGTATGTTAATAATGTTGATGCCCCTCTTCGGTTATTCTTGGTAGTCTATTTTCTCCATATGCTCCCTATCAGCAGGTCTTGGTTCTTGTTTTAGCTTTATCCAAATTGTAACCTATGTTTGCATCCCTCTAGTTGGTTTATAATTTGTGTCTCTAGGTATCCCTATCTTGGAGTTTGCGATATCTTTGTCTTAGTGTTGTGTGTCTTAGGTTCAAACTCAAGGGCCCATTTGAGAATTAAATTTATTGAGAAAAATGATTATATTTTTTATTTAAGTTCAATTTTCCCAAATAACATGTTGATCCCATCTCAAATTTAATCATCGCAAGTCCTAACTCAATTCCCACATTATATATTTTACTCATATAAACTTAACCCTATCTCAAATTCAATTTCCACAAATTCAAAACTCATCTAAACTTACATCATCTCAAATTCAATTTCCACAAATTATATATTAAACTCATATGAACTTACATCCATTCCAAATTCAATTCCCACAAATAGTATGTTAAAATCATATGAGCTTAAACCTACAAAATATCTAACCTTTCACATTTTATTATTAATTAATAAAATTAAATAACATTCATCCTATAACCTTTTATTAACATTTCAATTTTTTATTAATAAAAATAAAAGTTAAAAACTTTGCATCCTATCAAAATGAATTCCAATGGCTCAAAGTCATAAGGTAGATTTCCTATAGCTTGAATTTATTGATGTGGGATTATATTTCTCCATCTCATATGACCAAATTACTATGCTACATGTTAAATTCCTCTAATTCTAATGGATGTAAAAATAAGAAGGGTAGGAACATTGACATTAACATTCTTGCCCACTGTGATACGTGTACTTAAATTATACATGATGAGTTTTACACACAAAAATATATAATGTTATGATTTTTATACAGATATAAAATGTCATGATTTTTATACAAATACAAAAATACTAAAGGTATGGAGCTAGTGACATTATAATACCGAGGTATTGTAGACTATAATATCAAGGTATTCAAACCATACTTGATGATTTTTACACATACAAAGGTACTAAAATTGGGGTGAGTGACATTTCTGCACACTATAATATGAGGTATGCAGACTATTCTGGATAATTTTTACACAGATATAAAAAGTTCTAAACATAGGGGACCATTGACATTACTGCACACTATGATATGATGTATTAAAAACATTATTGATGATTCAAGGCACAAATAACTATTCTAGATAATTTTAACATAAATATAAAAGCACTAAAGGTAAGGAACATTCTTGATAATTTTAACATAAATATAAAAGCACTAAAGGTAGCGGACCATTGATGTTCTTACACACTATGATATTAGGTACTAAAACCATACTTATGATTCTTAAGCCACAAATTATCATAAATTTTGGTAGTTGCAACCTTAAACACTTAATTTTGCAATATCTTAACACAAAAAAAAGGAAAAAAACAAAAATAGTTTGTGCGTTCTCAACATAGAATTGCAAAAATTAACAACTAAATAAATTATTTTTACGATTTTCCATTAATTACTTATGTTTGGAATTTGGAATCCTAATCACCTAAATCACTACAACCTGGTATATAAATGTATATGTAGTCTCAAAAATTGCAAACTTAACAACTCATCAATTTCTTTTAAGAATATTGTTGATTCAACTTAGGTTTACTAGAAAGAGCATTTTAAGCACCTCACCTTTCATTAAGGTTCACACAAAGTGCTCATTTTCAAACAAAGATGATAGTACATTTCATTAAGGTTCACACAAAGTGCTTATTTTCAAATAAAGATGATAGTTTAAACATATTAGTCAACTATACACCATCAGTAGTTGACATAGGAAGAAATTCTACTACTATATTAAAAAAATTGTCCATATTTATAGCTTTTTTTAAACATATTTTTCTATTTAAATTATTATAGCAAAGTCACTTTTATACCTACTATGTTAAATAGAATGAGAAGCATTGTTAAATTTAAAATAAAATAATAAAATATTTGATATTTTGATTTCTATTTAATTTTTTATCTTAAAAATAATTGGAAAAAACATTATTAAAAAAAAATGCAGATTGGTCGTAGTTCATATTATGAAAAAAATTCATATTTTAACCTCTTGAAAATAAATGACTTGTTCATAAAATGAGATAAGTTGTTTATGAATGCCACATGGCTGTTCATAGTTGAACAAATATTATCAAAAGATTTTAAAAGCCCACAGAAAAAAATGATGATATAACATGTACTTTGAACACTAAAATAATTTAAATAATGATATGAATATCCTAATATGGAAAATGATGACATAAACACATGTTCTTTGAAAAATGAAAATAACACTAAACAAATATTTAATATATATGTTTTTTATAAAATAACTATTTACATTTCAATAAAACAACTTCTTCCAAATTATAATTACCATTATAAAATCTCTTTAAACGTGTTTTTCCTTTTTTTTAAAAAGACAAGCACATTAATTAATCACCAATACTAGTGCATAGATTATTTCATAATCATTGATGACTCTGATGGAAATTGTCTAGTTGAATTTCACTTTGCCTTTGCAATTGCAACAAAGGGGTGGAAAGTAGTATCTCCATAAATCCTTGCAACTGAAAAAGATGGGAAACATTCAAAATCAAATCCTTCGAAAACCAAGTCTACAAGAAGAATATGCAAAAAAATCTACGACCGAAAAATTTGTTGTAAACTAAAAACCTTTATTTATATTTGCATGAGAATTATCTTAGCTATTGGAGAATAATTTGAATGAAACGGGCAACTTCAACAATGTTAATCCAAATTAACAAATTTCCCTAGGGAATATATAAGACCAACATCGATGAAGGATTTTCCCTTTACAAGCATAGTTGTATTTCAACAAAATGGTATATCGAAGTGTTTGAATATGAATATGGATCTTTCTAGACATCAAAATGTGTAGTCTGATATTGACATTAAAAAAAAAAAAAAAAAAAAAAATTGTCATTTTAAAAATTTTTTTGTCTTTTTGTTATCTCCCGCAGTCATTTCAAATATTTTCAAAAATGTCAGCCCACAATTTTGCAGATTGATACCCAGTTCAGTCTTGTTTTATCAACGAAGTTGCAAAGGATTGAATTCATTTTGTCTTAAAGTTTCTCATATCTATGATTATTCATGAAGGCACTAGCTTCCATGAATTTTCGGTACTTCCTTTGCTTGGTTCCAACGATTGTTTGTATTCATTTATTTTGTAATATATAGTTTTCCAATTATGTGTATTCATTTATTTTGTATGTTTTACTTGGTGCGGGTCTGGGAAAAATTTAACCAATATTCCTTAATAGTTTATTATTTCTATTAAATTATTATTATCAAAATCCTCCTTTACTTATTCCCGGTGATTTAAATAATTAA
>APFE031418452.1:118151-177376 GCA_000404065.3 Pinus taeda | reverse complement strand
AACTATTTTTAGATTACTCTATAACTAACTAATATTTATATTAACTTTGATAACTAACAATTTTAGATTAATTTATTTTATGATTTACTTATTCAAATTTACTTATTCTAATATATATTTATAATTATAAAATGATCCATTTCGTATTTTAATAAGAATATTAACTTATTTAATAAAGTTTGTAACCCTTATCTAAATCAACTAGTCGTTTCCCGGTCAAATCTAGTCATTGTCATTATAGTCGTTACCTGGTCTAGAATGTTCTGCTATCTATTTAATATGCAAAGTGAGATCTATTCATTCCACTTGTCCTGACAATGAACCACACTAGTTGGTTCGAAATGCGTCGAAAAAGGTTTTCTACATGTGATTTATGCCGAAATTCTTCTTATAATTGTTATGGATCACAGAAGCCTCAATTCAACCCAAAAAAAAAAAAAAAAAAACTTATAAAAGTAGAGACCCACTGATACTGAGTCTTTGCACTTGTCAAAAAAAATCCTTCTGCTCATGACATCCAATCTTATATTGTGCACACTTAAGCCTAAATCTAGAACACTAAAGCTTCAAGCTTAAAGTTTGAGATTCATGGGATGTATTTGCATTAATGCACATCAAGCATAAAGCTTCAACACTAAATCCTTAAGCTTAAAGATACTCACAAGACATGCCCACATTGATTGGTTATTTGTATGCTCTATAAAACATTAACACATGAGGATAGGTTAATCAAATTGAATGGTTTTTTAGTTATCAAATAGAAATAATAGAATTGATTTTTCTTGTCAAATGGAGATATTTTGTCTAAATTTGACAGTTTTATGTGACTTCTTTAGTATTGGTACATTGGTGATGGATCTAAGGTTTTATAGAAATGTCTCTATTTATTAGCTTGATTATAAAATGGATATATTTTCTGGTTGGATATTAAAGTGATAATATTTTCATTTTCCCGTTGATAATAGACAACCAACTTCTCACCCTAGGTGGAAGATCAATTGGCGATCAAAGTGATGTGAAATCATGTATACCAAGTAATCCAAGGTTCAATCCCCTGATCGTGATCCCACTTAGGAAAAGAAGGATAAGTCTTGAGCCTCAAAAATATAATAATAGCAACCATAATCGATCCATGTTTAGGCGAGAAATAAATAAAAAAATAATATATATATATATATATATATATATATATATAACACGCAACGTCACTAAAAAACTTCGAAATTTAACAAAACTAAAACCTTTTTAAATTTAACAAAGCTATAATGCATTTTACATCAGTTGTCAGAACCATAAAACAATATACAAGAAAATAGAATTGGTGGCAAGGTATCGATCACAGGAAAATGTATGGAGAAACAGACTATACTAAAAATTGAAAACATCATCGTTTAGCATGTTGTGCATTTGACAATGTAGCAAAATTTTAGTGGTTGAAAAACAACATAAGCTATCAAGAGCCGAGCAATGCACTGGAATTTGTAATGATATATTTATTATCAAATTTCTATTGATCACGCTACATAAGCTAGGGTGTTGGTGTAGGTGCATTAGTCCTTAAATTGAGTGTTATGGGATGCATATGTTGGTGCTGGATCTAAATATTTTGGGATGTATCTGTTGGTGTTGCATCACTGTTGCGTGTTTTAGAAAGCAAAAGTTGAAGAGAAGTAAAATGCACAACTAAGAACATGAATATGTGAATTAAAATGTAACTAATAATGACAATATATCATAACAATTCAAGTTTGACATTCATGAATTAATTTTCAAAATTTCAAATTAAATTATTGAAAAATAAATACTAATCGTAATCGTAATTTTATATATATAGATAATAATAAAACAAGCCGAAGGGAATTTAATCACTAGATATAGATCACTAATGTTTGATAACTAATTACTAGTGTCAACCACTCAGCCACGTTCATCCTCTCCATATTTTACATAATCATTCAAGATGCTCTATTGGTACTCATCATTTGTCAGGTTTGTAACTGCAGGTAGCTCCACAGAGCTAGTTGTTTGGATATCATCTTCACACAGAATTTGGGAATTTCTCTTGAACAGTATTATTAAGGTTAATCAATTTTTCCTTTTTTATGGATTTTCAAGTGTATCTACTTAGAACAATGCTTCTGTGGGTGTAGCAGTCACTAGTCTCCAGAGTCCCTGAACCACATCTAAAAAATTTACACATAACCCATATATAAAAAACTAACTTGTATGGCAAGAAAATCCAAAAGCACAACACAAAGAATCTTCAATGCTAGGACCAAATTTTTTTAACAACATGTTGATCTTGCTATTGGACCTCATCTCGATCGGTTTGTGCTTATACCTTGCCTACCCTCTCTTGGTAATAAAGACACTAACAACACAAGGCATCAGTGTCTTGCATTATCTGAAGTCACTAGATTCTACTACTTAATATGCATTGCCCATGCTATCAGTTATCAGCCAATGATTTTTTTATATATTTAGCATAACCATGTTATATATGAAACAGATTGTATTTTTTTATCAAGTTATAACTAAAACAAGTTTGTATTTTCTCTAAAGTAAAAAGACATTCAAAAGCAAGATTTCATTTATCTAATTCAACCCAGGAAAAAACAGCTACAGGGTTTATAATTTTATTAAATAACACAATCGCTCACCTCCATAATCCACTTAGAATTGTAGCATATTGACATTTATACCTTCCTGAACTTATTCGATGTAATCACCTCCATAAGCCATGCAACGATGTAATCACCTCCATAAGCCATGCAAATTTGCTAGGATGTTTACATTTATAAATTTTTTAACTTGTTCTATGCAATTAATTATTGGACTTCTCTTCACCTGTAAACAAAAATTCCATCAACATAAATTCCATCCTAGATCCATCTTAACTCTAGATCTATCAAGCGTCTAGAGGGATCAAATATCTTAATGTGGAAACCTCTTTTCTCGAGTGAAAAACTTGAGAAAAGGTTTCAATCATGTGCGGTTATACAAAATTTGTTGAGCATCTAATTATTTTTATCACTTTAAATATGCTAAATATGTGTAAGATGAATTTGGTCAATTTAACTTTAACTTTGTTTAGTTACCTTAGTTTGTTCACATGAGAGAGATTGTTTAGTAACTTGAATGATGAAAAATGATGAAATAAAAATTTTAAGTGCAAAGTGACAATGTAACAATGTTGAATGATAGAAAATGTGAATAATAAGAATATAGTCAATTACAAACAATCTTCATTCGATCAATCTGAAACTATTTTCTTCTAATGTTCATATTATCACGCCTATTATTTATTTTCTATTATAGAGTTTGAATGCAAAGTGATTAACAATGTTGAATGATGGAAGATGGGAATAATATTGAATGTAGCCAATTAAAAATAGTTTACAATTTTAGGAAATGTTGAATGATGGAAAATGGGAATAATAAGAATGTAGCCAATTACAAATACTTTGCAGTCTCAGGAAGAAGACATTTCGGGTAAGTCAACTTTTTATTTAGGATGAAAATTCAAGTATTATATTTATGGTTGAATTATTGTGATACAAAAGTCAATTCACATCATGAATAATGTTTATGTGCTTACACTGAGAGAGTGTGTATGTTTTGGGGGTGAAATAAATATATATATGGAGGGGGGGAGAGGGAAGAAGAGAGAGGAAAATATAGGGAGGGAGGAAGAGAGATAGATATGGAGAGATAAGTGTTAGAGAGAGAGAGGGACTGGAAAAGAGAGGGGGAGAGAGAGAGAGAGAGAGAGAGATATGGAGAGAGTGTGTGTATGTTTGGGGGGTGAAATAGAGAGATAAAGGAGATACAATGGGAGATAGAGATATAGATGGAGGGGGTAGAGATTTTCTTACACTAAAATCAATGCACACTATTAATATATTACTTTGAAATTAATGTACATCATACATTTAGTTGCATCAAATTCGAAATCAATGTCTACACTGAAATCAATGCATCTAGTGCAAACAATCAAATAGGATTAGAATCAACATATACACTAAAATCAATGTATGTAGTGAAAACAGTCAAATAGGATCAGAAACCAACATCTGCACTAAAATAAAAGCATCTATTGTAGGAAATAAAATAGGATTAGAAATCAATATCTACATTGAAATCAATGCATCTAGTGTAAGAAATCAAATAAGAGTATAAATCAAGATCTACACTAAAATCAATGCATTTATTGTAAGGTATTAAATAGGATTAGAAATCGACATTTACACTGAAATCTATGCATCAAGAGTAAGCAATCAAATAGCAGTACAAATCAACATTTCTCTGAAATCAATGCATCTAGTGCAAGCGATCATTAAGGATTAGAAATCAATATCTTCACTGAAACCAATGCATCCATTGAAAGAAATCAAATAGGAGTAGAAATCAACATCTACACTAGAATTAATGCATATTGTGTAAGGTATTAAATCAGATTATAAATCAACGCTTACACTGAAATCAATGCATCTAGTGCAAGAGATCAAATACAATTAGAAATCAATATCTACATTGAACCCAATGTATCTTGTGCAAGTAATCAAATAGGAGTAGAAATCAACATCTACACTAAAATAAATGCATCTATTGTAAGGTATTATATAGGATTAGAAATCAACACCTGCATTGAAATCAATGCATCTAGTGCAAGCGATCAAATAGGATTAGAAATCAACAACTACACTGGAATCATACATCTATTTTAGTGAAAAAAAAAATTATTGATGACTTTCTAGATCTAACTTCTATGTATGTATTTGTCTCTATGTGTCCCTTTCTTCTTCCCTCTCTCTCTCAACCTTTCATTTTCTGCTTATCTCCCTCCCTATATCCTTCTCTCTCTTCCCCTCCCTCGCTTCTCCATATCTATCTCTCCACTTATTTGTCCCTTTCTCTATCTTTCTCTTATTCCCCCTCCCCCACCACCATCTATATCTATACCTCCATCCATCTCTTTCTCTCTCCACCTCTCCCTCCATTTCTCTATCTTCTCTTATTCCCTCCCCCCTGCCATCTATATCTATACCTCCCTCCATCTCTCCTTATTTTTCTCTCTATCTCAACCCCTAAACACATCTCTCTCTCTCTCTCTCTCTTAGACACACACACACACACACACACACACGTCTTCTCTCTATATCTCCCTTTTCACTCCCTCTCCCTCTCCACCTTTCTCTATCTATGTCTTTCTTCCCCTTCCAAATCTATCTCACTCTCCCCCTCTTTCACCTCTCTCTCAAGTCATCTCTCTCTTCCTTCCTATCTATCCATTTATCTCCCACCTCCCTCTGTCTCTCCCCCCATCACACACACTCTCTCTCTCTCCACTCTCCAACTTTGTCACTATCTCACTCTCTCTCTCCTTTCTCTCCCCCTCTCTCCCCCCTCCATATATATGTCTCCTTGTCTCTCTCTTCCCCTTCTTTACCCATCTCTATCCTCTCCTTTTCTCTCCCTTCCCTCATCTCCTCTCTTCCTCATTCCATATTCACCTCTCACTTAACACACCCTCTCTCTCTCCACCTCTATCTCTCAATGTCTTTGTTCTTCCCTCCCTCTCTTTCCCCCTTCCAACTCCATCTCTCTCTCCCCCTCTCTCTCTCCTCGGTCTCAATTCCCCTCTCTTTTCCTTCCTCTCTCTCACTTTCTCTCTCACCTCCCACTGCCTCTCCCCTCCATCACACACACACTCTCTCCCTCTCTACCATCCCATTTTGTCACTATCTCCCTCTCTCTCTCCTAATCTCTCGCCCCTCCATATCTATGTCTCTATGTCTCTCTCTTTCCATATATGTATCCTCTCTTTTTCTCTTCCTTCCCTCGTCTCCTCTCTCCCTCATTCCATATTCATCTCTCCCTTATAACTCTCTCTCTCTCTCCACCTCTATCTCTCAATTTTTGTGTTCTTCCCTCCCTCTCTTTCCCCCTCCAAATCCATCTCTCTCCCTCCCTCTCTCCTCATCTCTCCCCCCTCCTCTCTCTCTTCCTTCCTCTCT
Source organism: Pinus taeda (assembly GCA_000404065.3). Classification (NCBI taxonomy): domain Eukaryota; kingdom Viridiplantae; phylum Streptophyta; class Pinopsida; order Pinales; family Pinaceae; genus Pinus; species Pinus taeda. Next base: position 171,359 of record APFE031418452.1, on the reverse strand, counting down.
CCCTGTCTCTTTCACCTCTATGTCTGTCTCCCTCACTCTATTCCCCCTCCACCTCACTCACTTTCTCTCTTAAATATGATCCCATTGTATTTTATTTAAGTATCTAAATTTAAAGAAGATAAACAAAAAAAAACAAAAACATAATTGGTTGTAAAATATTAAACCTATATTTTGGATCAATCTTGTCAAATGATGTGACCCATCCCACGCGCCCGGTTAGCCTCACCTTTACACCTGTTATGGGCTTTATGATGTGGAATGTCCGGTTATTGTTTTCGGTGGTTGCATGCAATGTGGATAGTGGATATTTTGGTTAGGCGACTAGGAGTGAGGTAATGCTTTATTCAATGTTCATTTACGAACCCCCTGTTTCCCTCCGCTTGATTCTTGCCCAAACCGCCTTGATTCCCGGTCATTCGCAAGTGTTTAGTTCTGTTGTGCGGCTCTGTGAGGCTTTGTTGGTTACTCTGTGTGGTTTTTGGGCTCCGGCGCATATAGAAATCCCTGGTTTTCCTTTCGGTATGGCTGCAAGTAAATGCCAACCTTCCAAGCTTGTTTATGTGGTTGTCTGTGGACTTCTCTTGTGGCACAAATCTGCCTGGGCTCTGGAGGTGCGCTTGCTTGAACTCTTTTCAAACAGTAAGTTCCCTAATCTCGTTCTGTTGTTCTTCTGTAGTTTGGTTCTGGTGTCTTGTCCCCGATGATTGTCACTTACTATTGTTATTATCACCTTTGGTCTTTGCTTGTAATGTAAAGTGGGTTAACTTCAGGTGCCCTTGAACTCAGGTAACAGGGTGATGGATTTCTGCGGCTCCAAATAGGTAAATGGTCCTCTCCTTGATTTAATTTTGACCTTCTTCTACCGTAGACATTGACCAGGCCTACTCCTTCTGTCTCAGGCTCTTTCGATTTGTCAGTGGCTCTGTTCCACGAACTCCTTGGGTCTGGTCACACTCAGGTAATCTAAATAACCCTTCTATTTCTATTTTGCTTCAATTTTCCAAGTCTCGCTATACAGATGTATTGACTGAGTTTTGTTTGGTATGTGCAGGTCAATGGCTGGACCTGGGTACATGGATTCCTTATGGGTTCGGTCTCCCAAACGTAGCAACTCACTACCGGTAGGCTCTGGCTCTTAAATCCGTCAATGCACTGCTAGGGTCTTGAGTTTTCTGTAGGGTTTGTAGCTCGCCATTTTGCCTTCGTGTGTAGTCTATATCCCTTTCGAAAATGTAGCTTCAGTCGGGTTGTAGTTCATGTTCTGGTTAACTGTTCGTTTGAATTATGGGTGGTCACTGTTACCAAACCCTAGGCTAGGGTTTTATCCACTCTGTGGATGCGGCACTTGTTTCTATTTATAAACGCATGTAATACATTTATATTTCTCGGTCAATAGCAATGGGGACATAATTTTGTTACCTCTGTTTACTTATGAAAAATATGAAGGGTTATTCGACAGTACGTCTGCTTATGGGTTGTTCCCTTCGGCACTCTGTCTCCGGTTCTTTATCCTCTCGGTTGTCTTGCCATGTTGCACTGTTCTGGCTATGATTCAACTCATTTGCTCTTCACTCTATTTTTTAGACGTATGCATGAATTCGATGTTGTTTGCTGTTGGGAACACAATGAAACACGACCTTACAGTGGTCGGCCTCTGTCTGCTAGCACTGTTCTTACAATACGTTAAATGAAAATACAGTAGTACAGTAAATAGGCAATGATACAGATGGACAGTTTAGAAATAAGATCTGTCTTTGTGTTTTTATTTCTCTATTATGAAATTGTTGAACCTTTTCCCCGTTTTACATTGCAATATTTATACATCGTTGGTTTACAGTTAATTGAAACTGCAATTGTATTCAGTTGAACAGAAATGATGTGGTTGTGTAACTACAGTTCGGTTGTCATTACAATATCTTCATTTAGACAATTTTGTCTTTTCTTCTTTAAGTTGACAGATCGATTTTTAAACTAATATTTATTTCTGTTGGACCATAACAACCCTAACCGACCATTTAACTTTGACTAACATAGCAACTAAAAGTAAACTAAAATAAGATCCTATCTCATGACCTGACAAACTAATCATAAGAAAAAACAATCCAAACACTTCAAACAACTTTTCCAACCTGGTAGAGACTTCACCCGGTCATGGTGAGCTGGATGCTCCTGCATCAGGCTCCCGGGGCAAAAAGAAATCATGGCTCCGGTCCATGAGCTTCTCGACTAAAGAATCTGTCTGTTCAATTTGCCTGGCATCAAGCCATGAACTGTCCTCAATAGGACAGTTCTTCCACTTGACCAGGTATTGCACATACTCCTTCTGTCGAGTTTGTTTAACCACCTGAGTGTCGAGAATGCTTTCGATCTTGGGGGGTTGAATGTAAGGCATCTGTCTCTTCCAAGCTTCTCCTTCATCACGGGTATTCCGTGTAGGTCGCGTGGTTCCATCTTCTCCCTTCTCCTCTGGGTTAGTCGTATAGGGAAACAGGTATGCTACGTTAAAGATAGGTGAAATGCCTATTCCGGGTGGCAACTATATCTTGTAGGCATTCGCCGAAAACTTCCAAAGGAATTTGCAAGGCCCTATCTTTTTATACTTTACTTTATTGTACGTACCTTTAGGGAAGCGTTCTTTGTGCAAATGCGCGAGGACTTCATCCCCCATGTCAAACTGTACTTCCCTTCTCTTCAAATCTACCTACTATTTATATTTTAAGCTGCTGTCCTGTAATTTAATTTTTACCTGTTCATGCAAATCCCTCATTGCGATAGCGAAATCTTCTCCATCTGCGCTTCACCTTTCCTACAGTCCAAGGTCCCGTAGTTCATGCACTCTACGAGGATGCATGCCGTACAGGATCTGAAATGGACTGAAACCTGTGTTGCAGTTAGGCAAGTCGTTGTAAGCGAACTCTGCTTGTGCAAGCGCTCAATCCCACATCCACAAATTCTCTCCAACCAGGCTTCGTAACAGGTTTCCCAGCCTCCTGTTTACAACCTCTATTTGCCTGTCGGTTTGCGGGTGATATGCAGAACTGTAGCTTAGCTGTGAGTCCATTTTTTTCCACAAGGTACACAAAAAGTGTCCCGTGAACTTCACATCCCTGTCCGAAAGGATAGATTTAGGCAATCCATGTAACCTGACAATCTCATTGAAAAAAAAGTGGGCCACGTGAGTGGCATCACTGGTTTTTCTGCAAGGAATAAAATGTGCCATTTTTAAGAATCTGTCCACTACTACCATTACCGAGTCGTAACCTCACTGAGTCTTAGGTAGGCCTAACACGAAGTCCAAGCTGACTGAGTCCCATGGTCTGCCTGGAATAGGTAACGGTGTGTACAGTGCTGTGTTTTGACTGTGACCCTTTGCTAGCTGGCACACTTTGCATCTAGCCACAAATCGTTGTACTATCACAATCTTCCCGATGTACTCCTTCAACATCTCATTCATTAACCTCATGAATATACTGGGCACATTACTCAGCCCAAATGGCATGACCAGCCATTCGTACAGCCCCTCATTCGTCTTAAAGGTTGTCTTCCATTCATCCCCCTCTCGTATCTGAATCTGATGGTACCCGCTCTTCAAGTGTATCTTAGAGAAATAAGCTGCCCCACTTAAATAATCCATCATATCATCCATCCGTGGTAGTGGAAACCTATACCGGATGGTGACTTTGTTGATGGCCCTTGAGTCGGTGCACATCCGCCACTCTCCTCCCTCCTTGGGAGCGAGGACTGTTGGAACAGCACAAGGGCTTAAGCTTTCCCTTATCAATCCCTTATCCAACAGCTCTTGCACCTGCTTCCTAATTTCTTCATTGTCTTTGGGGCTCCTTCGGTATGCCGCTTTGTTCAGCAAACTGGCTCCAGGTATGAATTCAATATAATGACTTATGCTCCGTTTGGGTGGTAATTTGTCTCGCAAGTCATCTACAACTATGTCCGTAAATTCCTGCAACATTTGCTGGATTTCTGTAGGTAACTCTGATACCTCTGTATGCAACAGTACTTTCCTTGCTTTCTTTACAACTGCATAACCTATCTCACGGTCCTCAACCTATTTTAGAAATTGTTTTCCACTAACCAACAATGTTCTTGGTTCACTAGTCTCTGTTGTCCCTTCTTCTTTGATGGACACAAGTGTATGCTTTATTCCATCCTTAACAAATTTATAACAGTTCGTCAATCCATCGTGTACCACTTTCATGTCGTACTGCCAAGGCCTGCCAAGCAGTATGTGACATACATCCATCAACATGATGTCACAAACGACTTTGTCCTTATATCTGCCTATTTGAAACTCTACCACGCTCTGTTCATCCACCAGCAACTAATGGCCTTTTTGCAGCCATGAAACTCTATAAGGGTTGGGATGTTTCAAGTGTTTCAACTCCAATTTTTCTACCATCTCTGTGCACACTAAATTATCAATACTACCGTTGTCAATAATTAACTTACAACACTTACCTCGTGACTTACAAATTGTTCTAAACAAAGCCTTCCGTTGCGTCTGTTCGGTGACCTCCTTGACTGGTTTTAACAACACCTTGTGTAGCACTAGAGCTTCCCCTGTCTCTGGAGCATTCTCTACTTCTTAGGGAGGTGTCGCTGCTTCCTCTGGTTGTGCCACATATGCACGCCGTTGTCCAGCTTGATCTTCTTCTGGACATTCAAACGATCGGTGTCCCCATTTATGACACCTATAACACTGATAACCAGCCCCTCTACCTCGACCATTTCCCCTGCTTTGCTGGGAAGACCTACCGCCTCTCGCACTATCACCTCTATCTGCTGATCCAGAAGCTTTAGAACTGCTACCTTCTTCGTTGATATTAGCAATCCGGCCTCTGCCATATGACTGGCCTTTCCCTCTGTTGGCTCCTCATCCTCTCCAGGCATTCTACCTTCTGGTAATTTTCTCCTCAGCCTTCATCGCACTCTAATACGCTTCCTCAGTGTTGTTCAGAGACAAAATACTGATTTCATCCAAAATATCTAACCTTAGCCCATTAACATACCTGGTTGTTCTTTCTGTTGTATCCTCTGTATATTCGGCTCGCAAATTCACTCGATAGAACTCCTTTGTGTACTCCCTTACCGTTAATCCTTTCTATTTCAGATTTTGCACCTGCCTGTGCAATGCAATTTGATAGTCCCTCGGCATAAATCTACCCTTTAACTTGGCCACCATCCTTGACCAGGTTTTAATCGACGCCTTGTTCAATCTTTTCCTCTCATTCTGGACACTATCCCACCATAGGGCTGCGTGTCCCTTCAATTTCGTCAGCGAACTTAACTCTGCAGTCTTCGCTGACTTCCTCGCACTAGAAATACTTATCCATCTCATTGATCCAATCCAATAAAACTTCGATAGACAGGCTGTCGTCATAAGTCGGGAGTTCTGGCTTGGGTTTATTGGTCGTTACTAAAACAAATCTCAACAATCTCACTTCTGCAGACTCACCTTCTGGTCCATCTGTTGCTCCTTCAGTTTCCTCTTCATTGTCATCGCCTATTTCTGGATCTCTTCGTCTACCTGCCTCCAAACAGGCAGCAAGAATTCTAATCTCCTCTCTCAATCCTTCCTCTGCCAATCTTCGAGCACCTCTGCCACGACCCCGCCTTCCTCTCTCCATTCCTCCTACTAACATAAACAACTACTCTGATACCACTATGATGTGACCCAGCCCACGCACCTGGTTACCCTCGCCTTTACCCCTGTTATGGGCTTTATGACGTGGAATGTCTGGTTATTGTTTTCGGCGGTTGCATGCAATGTGGATAGTGGATATTTTTGTTAGGTGGCCAGGAGTGATTTAATGCTTTATTCAATGTTCATTTACGAACCTTGGGCCTGGTTCCCTCCGCTTGATCTTTGCCCAAACCGCCTTGACTCCCGGTCATTAGCGAGTGTTTGATTCTGCTGTGCGGCTCTGCGAGGGTTTGTTGGTTACTCTGTGTGGTTTTTGGGCTCCGGCGCATATAGCAATCACTTGTTTTCCTTTGGGTATGGTTTCAAGTAAATGCCAGCCTTCCAAGCTTGGTTATGTGGCTGTCTGTGGACTTCTCATGTGGCACGAATCTGCCTAGGCTCTGGAGGTGCGCTTGCTCAATTTCAAACAATAAGTTCCATGGTCTCGTTCTGTAGTTTGGTTCTAGTGTCTGGTCCCTCGTCCGATGATTGTCACTTGCTATTGTTATTATCACCTTTGGTCTCTGTCTATAATGTGAAGTGGGTTAACTTCAGGTGCCCTTGAACTCAAGTAACAGGGTGATGGATTTATGCAGCTCCAAATAGGTAAATGGTCCTCTCCTTGATTTAATTTCGACCTTTATCCAGCGTAGACACTGACCAGGCCTGCTCCTTCTATCTCAGGCTCTTTCAATTTGTCAGTGGCTATGTTCCACGAACTCCTTGGGTCCGGTCACACTCAGGTAATCTAGATAACCCTTTTGTTTCTATTTTGCTTCAATTTTCTAGGTCTCGCTATACAGATGTATTGACTGAGTTTTGTTTGGTATGTGCAAGTCAATGGCTCGACCTGGGTACATGGATTCCTTATGGGTTCGGTCTCCCAAACATAGCAACTCACTGCTAGTGAGCTCGAGCTCTTAAATCCGTCAATGCACTCTTAGGGTCTTGAGTTTTCTATAGGGTTTGTAGCTCGTTGTTTTGCCTTCATGTGTAGTCTGTATCCCTTTCGAAAATGTAGCTTCAGACTGGTTGTAGTTCCTGTTCTGGTTAACTATTCGTTTGAATTATGGGTGGTCACTGTTACCAAACCCTAGGCTAGGGTTTTATTCTCTGTGGACGCGGCACTTGTTTCTATTTATAAACGCATGTGATACATTTATATTTCTCGGTCAATAGTAATGGGGACATAATTTTGTTACCTCTGTTTACTTATGAAAAATATGAAGGGTTGTTCGACAATACCTCTGCTTATGGGTTGTTTCCTTCAGCACTCTGTCTCTGGTTCTTTATCCTCTCGGTCGTCTTGTCGTGTTGCACTGTTCTAGCTATGGTTCAACTCATTTTCTCTTCACTCTGTTTTTCGGACGTATGCATGAATTCGATGTTGTTTGTTGTTGGGAACACAATGAAACACGACCTTATAGTGGTCGGTCTATCTCTACTAGCACTATTCTTAAAATACGTTAAATGAAAATACCGTAGTACAGTAAATAGGCAATGATACAGATGGAAAGTTTAGAAATAAGATCTGTCTTTGTGTTTTTATTTCTCTATTACGAAATTGATGAACATTTTCCCCGTTTTACATTGCAATATTTATACATCATTGGTTTACAGTTAATTGAAACTGCAATTGTCTTCAGTTGAACAAAAATGATATGGTTGTGTAACTACAGTTCGGTTTTCATTACAAGATCTTCATTTAGACAATTTTGTCTTTTCTTCTTTAAGTTGACAGATCAATTTTTAAACTACTGTTTATTTCTGTTGGACCATAACAACCCTAACCGACCATTTAACTTTGACTAACATAGCAACTAAAAGTAAACTAAAATAAGATCCTATCTCATGACCTGACAAACTAATCATAAAAAAAAAAAACAATCCAAACACTTCAAACAACTTTTCCAACTTGGCAGAGACTTCACCCGGTCATGGTGAGTTGGATGCTCCTGCATCATCAAAGAACATACAAAAATAAAAAACTTAAAAGAATCATGCACTATCTTTCCTCTATCATTCTTAGTCACTTTTATTTCTCTCTTTGCTTGGATCTTTGGTTAAAATGCATCTTTCCTCTTTCTTTATAATATTTTTTATATTATATAAATTTCATATTTTTATATATAAAATATTTTCATTTTTATTTTATTAAAACCTTAATATCTATGGGAATTTTTTTTAGTAGTGGTGAGGATGGTGGTTTAGATATATCTCAAAAGTAATTATAACCTTTTTTTCTTTTAGACTTAATTAAAAAATGTTATAAAATTAAATTAAAATAAAGTATTTGTGAAATATTTTGATTTTAAAATAAGTTATGGTTTTTGGGAATGTTAGTGTTTCATTTTTTCTACTAGTATTAGAAAGAAAAAATTGAAAAGAAGTAAAATACACAACTAAGAACATGAATTTGTAATATTAAAACGTAACTAATAATGATAATATATCATAACAATTCAAGTTTAACATTCATGAATTAATATTCAAAATTTCAGATTAAATGATTGAAAATTAAATACTAATAGTAATTTTGTATATATAAATAATAATAAAACAAGCCAAAGCGAATTTACTCATTATACATAAATCACTAATGTTTAGTAACTAATTAATAGTGTCAACCATTCAGTCATGTTCATGCTCTCCATCTTTTACATAATCAGACAAGATGCTTTGTTGGTACTCATCATTTGTCAGGTTTGTAATTGCTGATAGCTCCACAAAGCCAGTTGGTTGGATCAGGATGTCATCTCCACACAGAACTTGGGAATTTCTCTTGAACGGTATTATGAATATTAACCAATTTCTCCTCTTTCATAAATTTTCAGGTGTATCTACTTGGAACAATGCTTATATGGGTGTAGCAATTATTAATATCCAAAATCCCTGAACCACATCCAAAGAATTTACAGAGACCCCATATATAAAAAAAACTTGGATTGCAAGAAAAGCCAAGATCACAACACGAAAAATCTACAATGTCAGGACGATTTTTTTTAAATGACCTATTGATCTTGTTATTGGACCGCATGTCAGTGTCTTTCATTATCTTAGGCCGTTGGATTCTACTACTTAATATGCATTTCTCGATGCTATAAGTTATTAGCCAATGAATTTTTTTATTTAGAATAACCAAGTTATATCTGAAATAATTTGTACTTTTTCGTTAACTTATAACTGAAACAAATTTGTATTTTTTTAAAGTTGAAAGACATTCAAAAGAAAGAATTCATTAATCTAGATTATGTAAAAAAAAAAAAAAAATCAACTTGGAAAAACCAGTTACAGGATTTATAATTTTATTAAAAAAACACAATCGCTCACCTCCATAATCCACTTAGAATAATTGCTAGCATGTTGACATTTATACCTTCCTGAACTTCTTCCATGTAATCACCTCCATAAGCCACACAAAATTGCTAGGATGTTTACATTTATAACTTTTTGAACTTGTTCTATGCAATTAATTGTTGGACTTCTCTTCACCTGTCAACATAAATTCCATCACCGCCAACATAGATTCCAAAAAGAAAAGAAAGAAATTTTAAAAAGATGGAAAATAACTATGAAAGAACAAACAAGTAAATAAGACATAAATTAGAATACATATATGAACTGGTGCAGATGGAATTCCACTCATAGGTGTCATTTCTTCATGTACTGTATTAAAATGCATAATACTGCCTCTTGTTGTGATCACTAATTTTCATTAAATGGCACTATTTTCTTTTTTAAATAACAATGAGCACTGGAACTAAATTTATTTTCCGTTTGAAGTTTTGAAACAATAACATACATAGAGAAGAAGCAGCAAAATGCCAAAATAGTGTAGAACTCTTCTGGTATTAAATATGTTAAATTTCTCAATAATCTAAATTACTTTTCTGTATTTGATCACCATAGAAATAGCATTCTCGTCTCTGTCATCAATTCACAATATTACTTTTCTGTATTTGATAACCATAGAAATAGCATTTTCGTCTCTGTCATCAATTCACAATATTCAGCATCACTTTAGGCCACAGAGAAAATCCAATCTAATGCAGAGATTGTGTTGAATTAGAAAGAAAGTTTTAATAGTGATAAGTAGTTTTAATAGTGTGAATATGGATTTCTTATTTTAGACCGTAGGAAAATTTATCATAACTTAGTTATCAAGCAATGGGGATAGTCATTATTGGCTATTAACTATTAATGCAGGATGACTTATCCTTGTTAAGCAACGAAAACCAAGCCACGGAGAATTACTTATCGGTGGTCTATAAGGGGGCAGACTTTCACTCCTACTAAATACCTATGGGTCTTTGGTCGTTAACCTATTTCCTTACACCAGAGGAAGACTAGCTCTTAGCCAAAGAGAAGCAAATTTAGGGCAGCATACATCAGACCCATGTGTGAATTCATATTTATCAACATCTTAGTTAGACATTTCATATATTTTTGCTAAATTTTAGAAAAAAAATAAATAAATAAATAAATCTACATAACCACATACCAAATTAAAGCATAATGAAAGAAAAACAACAATTTCGTAGCTTTAGTTTTTAGTGTTGAATCAAGTTGATTTTTGACTAAAAGATAAAATAAATAATATATTATTAATGTTTAATATTTGTGTGCAATGAATAAGACATGATTATGCATATTATGAAAAAATAGTACAAAACCATAAATCCAAAATTTGAAATCCAGATCGATATTTCTTGCCATCTATAACGCATTTCATAACTAGCTTAAACAAATAAATGGATGATATGAATAAAAAACTATTAAAAAAACAAATTGATCTACAGGGTAAATACACAAGCAAATAAATGTATAAAAAGGTGTTGTATGTTGATTGAGTTTAGTTTAGGTGGTTGGTAAGAATAGTTGCTATCCTCCCTATCTAGGTTCAAGTCTTATAAGTTGACATGTTAACACTTTGGAATAGAGTAATTGTGTTGCACTCTTAAGTAAGTTTATACTGAGGGTTAGCCTAGTACTAGCAACTTCTCTCTTTCCTTTGGGCTTAGAGAGATGAAAGCTAGCTTAGTACTAATTAAAAAAAACAAACTTTCACCACTACAACAACAACAAAAAAACATGCCCAAAAATTTTATATTCAAAATAGAAACCTAGAATTCCTTGTATTTCTTCCGTACTCTTTTGCTATTTTCTCTTGGGAGGTGGTAGTTCCTTTCATTACATAAATGAAGGATATAGTTCATGACGTCTCCTTTCAAATAGAATTATTTCTCGGTCAGTAGAGGTTAAGCCTTGTTTTTTGAGCTCTGTCGTATGCAAAATCCAAAATAACATAATTACTTGAAGATAAACAAAGATTTCTAGGGTGGAAAGGGTAAGGAAATTTATTATTTAAAAAGATTCCTTGTTTTCACATTTATTTGACATGGAAATTAATTTTATTTTTGGATAATAGACCATTTCCACGCAGCCACATTTCTCAGAGGATGCATTTTGGCAACAATTCCCATGTATTCCTGACAAGAGACTTTTACGATGGTAGTTTCAAAAGAAACAATTTTTCTTTAGAAATTTCCGTCACACTTTATTTAGTTTTTCATTCGTAAGGCCCATGCTTTTTTTGCCATTGTACACTCAAAGAAAATACGATTGTATATTTCTTTAGCTAGCCTGCACAAGGATCGAGAACACCCTAGAAGGACCAAAAACCCTGTCAATTTTAAATGGAGTAGTCTACCGAGTGGAATTTCGCCCGGATATTGTCGTCGGTTGCTACCTCGATGTTTGTGTTTGGTTCTTCTATGCCATCTCTGTCTCAGGACTTTGAAGTTTTCACTCTTCGTGTCGGCGACCATTAACATACTTGTCACGTCTCTTGTGACCTTTGTCGACCATCCCTCCAACGTATGTTACCCACTGTTTTCCAACGTTTGTTACCCACCATTTTCCAACCCCCGTTGCCCCACTCCCATCTGCCATACATCATGCATGTACCTACTATACCATACCATGGATCCATAGAATTAATTCGAAACTTAAAATTTGAAATAGTGGCAGGCTCGGATGTTGAACTCAAATTCGAATTTGTTTATACTCTAATATGAATGGGTGGTGGTTTCTTATGGCTATGTTGGGATTCTGTTTAAACTATGCAGAAAAGCAATGCAAAATTCATTTGGGTCTTTGCATGGAGGGCTTCAATTTTTCAGAAACTCTAGAATCAAAAGTAGTCACCCTAATTCGACTCATATCGCTTTGTTCCCAACTTGGATTTGACTCAATGCTTAAAGGGGCGACAGTAGTAAAAAAAAAAAAAATTAGTTTGCTCAAATGAAGGGGTGCTACAGAAACTCGGAAAAAGCCAGAAATACAGTTTCTGGTAAAATTTAAGGAGTGCTACAGAAACTCGGAAAAAGCCAGAAATACAGTTTCTGGTAAAATTGAAGATTAAAAAGAAAACTAGATTTAACAAGGCTACAAAAGCACAGAGCTATATGGGAAGAAATATCTAAAAATATGAAATAATGCAGATATGGAAGAAGTGCAAAGATATGTCTTTTTTAAATGGAGAAATATGGTCACAGAACGCAACAATCTACGTGAAAAACGAGTTGTATATCAGCAAATAGAAAAATTATGCAACCCACAACCACACAATTAGACTGGTAAACGTTTCTTTGTTATGGTTTTTAAATATAAAGTTGAAAACTGTTTTGGATTAATGGTGAATATGTTCTTCTTAAAGTGGTTAATGTTTTTTTAATTACAACATAAAAATTGAAAAATGTTTATGATTGTTCGATTTAACTGGGGAATGGTCACACATATTACTACTACAACAACACTTGACACGGCACTGGAGAGTCATGAACCCCAAAGTATTGGCATCAAGGTGGATAAAAGAAGATCGAATTATAGAAGAAAAATACAACCACCACAACTGTTTATCCACTCATTAGTTACACAAACGAGTATTGGGTGACGCTTATTTAGAAATTCATGAAACTCAATGGGTTGGGGACCAGGAGAATGGTATTTTTGAGGCTAGAGAGAACAAGCTACTTTCTTTTCCTAGGCAAGATCCTAAGGAGTTGGGCATGGATACCATAATCACCAATGATTTCATTTTTTTCCTGATTCACGAACAACAAGATTTCATCATCTGATGTCTTACCAACGATTCAATTTTCATTCGGTGATAACAATGATGCCTTCTTGGCATTGTTATCTTTGTATGATGAAATGTAAGCGTTATAGAGTTCGTAAGCATCTTCTAGAAATTTGGTGCGTAAGTTATAAAAATGTTTGTTTCTTTTTTAAAAAACAATGGTCAATCATGTGTAATCCTTGTGTGTTTTATGAAGTTTAAGAAGATGGCTCGTTTGAACTTCTTAAAACACACCAGAATTGCACGAGTGACCATTGTTTCATAGCAAAGAAACAAACATTTTATAATGTATGCACCGGAAATTTCCAAAAGATGCTTATGAACTTTGTAACACTTACCTTTCTTAATACAAAGATAACAACACCAAGAATGCATAAGCGTTATCACTGAATGAAAATTCAGTGGTCGGTATGGCATCAAACATAGAACTCTTGTTGTTTGTGAATTGGGAAAGAAATTAAATCATTGGTGAGTACGCCCAACTGCTCAAGTCTTGCCTAGAAAAATAAAATAGCTTCCTCTCTCTGGCCATCCTCCTTGTTCCCAACCCATTGAGATTCATGACTTTCTGAATTGGTGTCACCCAATACTATTTTGTGTAGTTGATGAGTGGATAAAGTGTGGCGTTGTCTTTTTCCTCAATAATACCATCATCTTTCATCCTCCATCATGTCGATACTTTGAGGTTCATGTCTTGTACTTCCCTTTTAATTGTTGTTGTAGTAGTAATATGTGTGGTCATTCCCAAATTAAATCGAACAATCATAAACATTTTTCAGAAAAAAAAAAAAAAAAAAAAAAAAATAACCACTTTAATAGGAATCTATTCACCATCAATCCAAAAAAAAATTCAACTTTATATTTAAAAAAAATAACAAAAAAACATTTACTAATCCAAGTGGTTGTGTGTTGCATAGTTTTTCTATTTTCTCGTAGTGGCATATTTTCATGTAGATTCTTGCATCCTCTAACCAGATTTCTCCATTTATGAAGATAGATCTTTGCACTTCTTCCATATCCACATTGTTTCATCTTTTAATATATTTATTCCCATAGAGCTTTTTGCTTTATTGTAGCCTTGTTAAATATGTTTAGCATTTTAACCTTCAATTTTCCCAAAAATAGTATTTTTGGCTTTTCCTAGTTTCTAGAGCACTCCTCCATTTGAGCAAAATTTTCTTTATTATTCTAACCCCTCCAAGCACTATGAGTAGACTTTGAGTTGCAAACAAAATGGTATGAGTTGATGATCCAAATTGGATCCTCAAACAATTCCATGATTGTTAACAATGAATGACGAACTTCAAGAAATCTTATAGCTATCAGAAATAATCTCTGAATAATGATAATTTGCAGCCAGCATGGAGCAACGAGGACCTTCGGTCAAAGCGCGCTAACCGTTGGCCCATGAAGACTGTGCATGGTGCAAAAATGGCAGTTGGGAAGCTCAAACCCAAAAACAGATGTTATTTCTGATACGGGATTAGCGTTAATCGCATATCGCTGGGAAAAAACCGTCAAGAAGGAAAAGCCCCTAGCGCTCGATAACAAGGGAAACCAGAAAACTGTGGGAAAGCACTAAAACCAATAGGCGGGTCTTGCGCTCAAAACCGGTGGAATATCGGAGGCATTTCAGGTGGTAAGTGGGTTTGCCGAAGACCTAGCGATTCCATACATCGAGTGACACGTGTCCAGTGGGGAGAGAGAAAAACCGCTTACATCGTGGACTAACGGTCGAGCAACTCAACCACGTGACATAAGCAAAGATCGTAGGATCTAGGGGCTCCAGATCAAACAGAGGAGGTTCAACTCGATGGATGACTGGACCCAAGGGAGAAATAAGCTACGGCGCATAAAGATTTGAAGTCCAATTTGACCGATGAGTCGACAGAGGGATCCATTTCACAGGCGTCTGGGAAATAACGGAAAAAACGACCATTCAGGAAGAACTGACACTTAGTTCGTAAGAAGACAGGTGTCCACCTCTCTGCGAAGCCTTATGTAACGATGATGCAAGGCAAAGGAGTCCTAGTGGACAGAGGCAGGCGATGCAGAGAGCCGGGAAGACGAAGCGAATAGTCGAAGGAACAAACTGGCTTTAAAGCCACGAGCTGACAGAGACAAGACAGGGAGACGGTGAGGCATAGAAGCAGTGAATAAGCCGAAGGCCGAGAGACACAGAAATAAAGGCAAAATTGCAGAGAAAAGAGAAGCCGAGCTAACCATCAGAGTAAAGGCAGCATCGAGCAGACAGAGACCAATTGAGGTCGAAATTCAGTAAGGAGAATTTGTGAACTCTAAGGACTTGGGAATTCCAAGTGCCATCCTACTGATCATCCTCTGTCAAGTGAGACTCAGATTGAGCTCCTTATTGTAAGACTCTGCTTTGAAAACATAATAAAAATGCCACCACTGAAAGCTGAACCAGGAAACGTAGCCCAGGAGGATTAGGTGGACTCCTTATTAAATTTTGTTATGAATCTATTTTGCTTACTGTGATCTCTTACTGTTTCAAGCATCTGTTTATTTTGCAATCTTATCGATCTTTTGCCTAAGATAAAATAGACACACACACCATCACATGAGTCTATAATACCTTCATTAATTTCCTAAGGTCACCTAGGGGTGATTTCAGATCAAGTGGTATCAGAGCTATAAGTTGTTAAGGTTAGACAAGCTTGTGTTGGATTTAGCTGTTGAATGCTAACTAGATCAAAGCTCAAATTAAGAGAAGGAGAGTTGGTCGAGACTAATCCTGAAATTGGAAGAGTCTATCCTCAAAAGACAATGTAGGAGGAAGGTTTTGTGGGGCTAGACCCTCAATTTATAGATAGTTTCCTGGCCATAAGGTCCATGGTAGAGGAAATGTATAAGGACTTCAAAAAACATAAAGATGAAAATTCATCAGGCTCTAAACAAGATAAAGGAGAAAAAGAGTATCTCCTCCATGACCACTCAAAAGGCAAAGGGAAAGAAAAAAACTTTCTCACAGCTCCTAATAGCCCTGAACATAAAAAGAAGACATCTTTGATTAAATTAGATGTTAAATTTGATTTACCAATATATGATGGAGAGTTGAATGCAGAAAAGCTGGACAATTGGATCAGACAAATTGATGTTTATTGCAGAGTGCAGAGTATCGATTCAGACAAGAGCAAGATTCAGTCGGCCAGCCTACACCTTGGAGGCATTGCCTTGGTTTGGTGGGAAGGAAAGACCCAAGTTGACATGAAGAGACATGGTAAGACTCTTTCTGTCTGGAGTGAATTTTTTTCTGCAATCAAAAAGCAGTTCTATCCACTGGCCTACATGCAGCAAGCCATGATGAGCTGGAAAACTCTTCGACAATTGAAAAGGAAAAGTGTAAAAAGTTACACCCAAGAATTTAGGAAGAGAGCTTTGATTCTAGGAATCTCATTAGACTCACCTGAGACTTTATTGAAGTACATCAGTGGTCTACACAGCTACATGAGGCACACTATCCTCATGTTTAATCCCACTAGTATAAATGAGGTATATGTTCAAGCTATGCATCTAGAAACTAGAGGAAAGAATGGGAACCCAAAAGTTGGGGGATCATCCCAACCCACTGCAAGCAAGAATAAGGAGAGAAGACAACAGAAATGGAAAGCAAGGAAGGCCAACATTGCACAGAAAAGAAAGTCTTCATGCACTCACTCTAAGAAGGATGGACATGAGGATGAGCAATGTTGGATTCTGAATTCGGAGCTGAGACCTAAGAATTTTGAGAGCAAGAAGAAGAAGACTGTTGCAGCTATTCAAAAAGATTTGGGGTCGACTCAGGAAATGAAGCAACCATTGCAACCACAGGTATAAAAGGTAAGAATTCTAAAGTATTTACTAGTAATTCTACACAATCTACTATTGATGAAGAAAATGAGAGAAAAAGGCATGAACTTTTCCATATTCGAGTTATTTTCAAACATCAAAAGATTGATACTTTGTTTGATAGCGGCTCACAAGTAAATTTAATTTCTGAAGCAATTGTAAAGAGGTTGGGATTACTGACTACACTTCACAAGAAACCACACCCATTAGAACAGTTAAGTGATAAATCACAACTACAAGTGACTAGACAATGCAAACTTAAGTTTTTTTTTGGGTCAGCGTTTGTAGATGAGGTTGAGTTAGACATAGTTCCTTTGGATATATGTGGAATTGTTTTAGGAAGTCCTTACTCGTATGACAGAAAAGTTATTTTCTATAGAGCTGAGAACAAGTATCTACTCGTTAAAGATGGAATCGAATACTTCATAAGAGCTCATAAGCTGAAGAATAATTACACTCTCATAAACTCAGGGTAGATGAAACGAATTATAAATTCATGCAAACAATTTTTACTGATGGTTGTAAAGGAAAATAAACTTGATAAAACCAATGTATTTGAGAGCTGTGATGCTAAACAGCAAGCTAATTTAGAAAAAGTTGTTTCAGAGTATGATATCTTGTTTCAAAAACCTAAAGGTCTGCCACCCAAAAGGGAAATAGTGCATGATATTAATTTGTAGCAAGATGCTCCACTTCCTAACATTGGAATGTACAGGTTGTCCGCTTTAGAGAATGCAGAAATCAAGAAGTAGGTGCAGGAGTTGCTCGAGAAGGGATTCATCAGACCTAGCACATCACCATGTGGATCTCCAATCGTTTTAGTAAGAAAGAAAAATGGATCGTGGAGAATGTGCATTGATTACCGAGTACTGAATAAGATAACAATAAAAAATCGTTATCCCCTTCCTCACATAGATGATCTATTAGATCAATTGAAATAAACTGTTTATTTTTCCAAGTTAGACTTACATAGTGGATATCATCATGTCAGATTTGCAGAACAAGATGCATGGAAGACTGCTTTCAAAACAGACATTTTCTTGATGATTTTGTTATTGCATATCTCGATGACATTCTCATATTTAGCAAAACATGGCAAGAACATTTAAAGCATGTTAAGCAGACACTAGATGTTTTGAAAAGAGAAAAACTTTATGTTAAACTCTCAAAATGTGAATTTGGCAAAACATCTTTGAATTATTTAGGACATATAGTAGGGGGTGGTGAATTAAAGATAAATCCCTCTAAGGTGGCAGTCATTGTAAACTGGCCTAAACCCAAATCTACTACAAAAGTTGGGAGCTTCTTAGGAGCAGCACAATATTGGAGAAAGCTCATTTCTAACTTTCCCTTAATTAAATCTCCCTTACATGCTTTAACAGGATTCAACAAGGTGTTTCAGTGGGGAGGCAAACAATAAAAAGCCTTCAACACCTTGAAAGAAAATATTAGTACAGCACCAGTACTAGCATTGTCAGATCTTCAAAGACCATTTGAGATCCAAACGGATGCCAGTGACTATGCCATGGGAGCAGTGTTGATACAGCATAGTAAACCCATATGTTGTCATTCTGAGACATTTAATTCTACAGTAGTTAACTATCCCACATATGATAAAGAATTGTATGCATTAGTACAGAGTGAATGATCCGATTTGGATCCATGAAGATTATCAAAGTGCCATGATTGTATTAAGATAAGAGAGACTTTGGATTTATGAACACAGAGAGATCAGGAAGGCCTCTGGACAGTGGCAGATTGCAGCCAGCAAGGAACAACGAGGACCTAGGTCAAAGTGCGCTAATCGAGGCCCATGGAGTCCATGCAGGAGGCAAAATTGGAACTTGGGAAGCCCGGATCAGGAAATGGAGGCCATTTCTAATGCACGATTAGCGCTGGGCAAAACCCCTCGAGAAGGAAAGGCCCCAAGCGCTCAGTCGCATGGGAAGCCGGAAAACCATGGGGAAAGTGCTAAGGCGAAAGGTGGGACCCACGGTCCAAAACCGTCGGTATATCGAGGGCACCCTTGGGTGGTAAGAGGATTTGGCTGAAACCGAGCGATTCCATTCATTGCATGACACGTGTCCAGCGGATGAGAGAAAAAACCACTGCTCATCGCACGCTAACAATCGAGCAAGTCAACCACTCGAAATGAGCGAATATCATAGGATCTGGGGGCTCCAAATCTAACGGGGGAGATCGTGCCCAATTGAAAAACTGAATTTGACAGGGGAATTAAACCGCGTCATAAAGGATTTTGAAGTCTGATTTGACCACTGAGTTGGCGAATGAATCATTCCACAGCTTAACTAAAAAATCGAACCGTCGAGGAAGAGCTGGCGCAGTTCGTGAGAGGAAAAGTGGCCACTTCCCTGTGGATGATGGTGATGATGCAGAGGCAAGGAACTGCAAACGAACAGTAGTAGGCGAATCGAAGGGGCGGAAGAGGAATCAAACAATCATGAGATATATCGGCTTTAAGCCATGAACAGACAGAGAACAGAACACGAAGAAGAAGGGAGAATAAAAGAACGAAGACAGAGAGAGCGAGAGCAAAGAAGAGACATGGAAGCAAAAAGTAGAAAACAGAGAGCCAAGCTGACCTAAGGCAGCATCGAGCAAACAGAAAGCTTGAGAGGTTCAAGCAAACCCTCTGAGGATCTGTCTGGAATTGAGCACCACATTAGGCTTCTCCATTAAGGACCAGAGAGGTCAAGATATGGTAAGGAAAAGAGTCTATGTACTCTAGTGGCTTGGGGGGATCCCAGAACCACCCTACCAAACATTATCTATTTCAGGAGACTCAAATTGAGCACCTCATTGTAAATCTCTGCTTTAAAGACACAATAAAAGAAGGCCACCACTGAAAGCTAGACTAGAAATGCAGCCCTGGAGGATAGGGTGAACTCCTTATTAATGTGTTGTGTTCTTGTATTTTCTTACTGTGTTTCTCCTACTGTTTTCCATTCTTCCAATATATGTGTATTTTGCAATCTGATCAATCTGTTGCCTAAGATAACATAGACACACACCAACACATGAGTCTGTAATACTTTCGTTTATTAATTAATTAACTGAGGACACTCACGAGTGATTATCAGATCAAGTGGTATTAGAGCTTTAGGCTATTAAGGTTAGACAAGCTTGTGTTGGTTTAGTTGTTGAATGCTAACTAGATCAAAGCTCAAATTAGGAGAAGGAGAGTTGGTCAAAACTAATCCTGAAATTGGTAGAGTCTATCCTCGGAAGACAATTTCAGAGGAAGGTTCTATGGGACTAGACCCTCAATTCATAGATAGTTTCCTAGCCATAAAGTCCATGGTAGAAGAAATGTATAGGGACTTTAGAAACATAAGGATGAAGATTCATCAGGCTCTAAGCAAGACAAAGGAGAAGATGAGTCACATTCCCATGACCACTCAAAAGGCAAAGGGAAAGAAGAAAGATTTCTCACACCTCCTGACAGCCCTAAAAAGAAAGCATCTTTGATCATACTAGATGTTAAATTTGATTTACCTATATATGATGGAGAGTTGAATGCAGAAAAACTGGACACTTGAATTAGACAAATTGATGTTTATTGTAGAGTACAGAATATCGAGTCAAACAAGAGCAAGATTCAGCTGGCAAGCCTACGCCTTGGAGGCACTGCCTTGGTCTGATGGGAAGGCAGAACCCAAGTTGACATGAAAAGACATGGTAAGACCATCTCTGTGTGGAGTGAATTTGTTTCCGCAATCAAAAAGCAGTTCTATCCATTGGCCTACATGCAGCAATCCATGACGAGTTGGAAAACTCTTCGACAGTTGAAAGGGCAAAGTGTGCAAAGGTACACTCAAGAATTTAGAAAGACAGCATTGATTCTAGGAATCTCATTAGACTCACCTGAGACTCTATTGAAGTAAATTGGTGGTCTACACAGCTACATAAGGCACACTATCCTCATGTTTAATCCCACTAGTATATATGAGGTATCTGTACAAGCTACTCATGTAGAAGCTAGAGGAAAGAATGGAAATCCAGAAGTTGGGGGGTCTTCCCAACCCACTACAATTAAGAATAAAGAGAAAAGAAAGCATAAGTGGAAAGCAAGGAAGACTAACACTGCACAGAAAAGAAAAGCGTCATGTACTCACTGTAAAAAGGATGGGCATGATGATGAGCATTGTTGGATTCTGCATCCAGAGTTGAGACCTAAGAAGTTCGAGGGCAAGAAGAAGAAGATTGGTGCAGCTATTCAAAAAAATTTGGGGTTAGACTCAGGAGATGAAACAACCATTGCAGCCACAGGTATAAGAGGTAAGAATTTTGAAGCATCTACTAGTTATGATAAATTTTCCTATTGTCTAACATAAGAAATCCCTTGTTTAATTTTGTTTTATATGTGGATAGCTTTTACTTTTCATTATGCAAGTATATGTATAGATAGAAATCTCGCGTCTGGCCATGAAACGGAGACATATATAGCTTGGATAGCAAGACTGGAACTGCTATGTTTTTGGATGGCATACAATGTAGTTAGGTGGCCAATAGACTTGGTTTGCCAATGGGCAAGTTGAGGCCACCTAGCCAATCTATGTGGTGTAAATTTTCTTATAAATGAATAGAAAAAGGAAGGCCTGCCAAGCTTAACATAAAAAAATGATACTACTTTCTATTTTTTAATTTAAATAACATGAGCACTAGAACTAATTTTTATTTTTGATTTGAAGTTTTAAAACAATAACAGTCACATAGAGCAGAGGAGGTAGCAGAATCTCAAAACAATGTAGAACTCAGTGATAGTAGATATAAAGAATCATGTGTCGGAGTCACAAACAGATTCATTATCGGGATCTTGGCATATTATTTTGATGTTGATGTTGGGTCATGTTTGTGGGTCCTGTTTGTGACTCGAAGTGTCGATTTAAAATGTTTAATATGGATTTATTTCTAGCACATTATTCTTTAAATCTCAACCACATAAATCTCGAAACAACAAAGTAGCAGATATGTTGAACTTTTCAATAATGTAAATCGCCTCTCTGTATTTGATCACCATAAAAATAGTATTATTGCTTATGTTTTCAATTCACAATATTCAACCTCACTGTAAGCCACAGAGAAATTCCAATCCAACGCACTAAATGAGTAGATCGAATAAAAAGAAAGGCTTAATAGTGATAACCAATCTTAATAAAAAAAATTATTTGATGGATTTATCAACATCTTAGTTATACAGTTTCAAAAACTTTATGTGGAAAAAGAAGTTGCTACATAACCACATGCCACATTAAATAGTACATCACAATGGAAATGGAACAACCAATTGACAGTGTTTTGTACCCATGTTAAATCAAGTTGATTTTGGATCATAAGATAAAATAAATAATTTGTCAAATCAAGTTGAACTGGACTACACACTAAAACAAATAAAATAATTTAGATTTCAACAATTTTAAAAACTATTTAAACTTTATGAAAAAATAAAATTAGTTAGAAAATAAAATTTTGAAAAAATTATATAAAATTAGAGAGTATTTTTTCAACACCCAACTTCCTCCCACATTTCTACCTTATATCTTAAGGTTTCGCAATCCTTCGTTGCTTGATTGCCAAGCCATGACTACAATCACATTCAGCCATGATTTTATTTAGTTTCCAATCACATTCAACCAATATTTTAGTAAACACTTGTTTACACATATCACAAACAAACAGTATAAACTTTTTCAACATAAACGAACAGTGTAAACTATAACAACTCTCTTTCGTTGATTCCTAGAAGCATTGGTTTATAAAGTTGAAATTCGGCCACAAGTTAATATATATTGTTGGTAATATATGTGATGCACAAGATAATAGAATATATGTGATTCACGCAATTTTTTCAACACCGGACTTCCTCCCACCTTTCTACCTTATATTCATCAATTTATCTTTACTTTGGGGATTGTTGACAGAATAAACAAGCACTTGACTCTACGAAGAGTAGAACTAAGGTGTTGGTGCATTTGACTATAAGACAAGAGACTTTTCTAAGTTCTACTTTTGAACAACTATGTCTACACCATGAGTCAATGTGACCCGAGTAATACTTCGATATGCTGAAGCTAAATGATTTGGAGCGAAGCCCAATGACATATTAATAAGTGTAGGTATAGATGAGTAGCTATAGATGAAGAATTTGGAGCTAGTGGATGCTTAGATTCAGGCCAAAATGGCTATGGAGGGAAGCCAAATGACATATTAATAAGTGTATGTATAGACTAGGAACAATAGATGAAGAAGTTTGAGTTACTAGATGCATAAATTTAGGCCAAAATGGCAGAAGAATCATCGCAGAAAATGACATCTAAAGAGATCATTAATATAACAAAAACTCAAAGCATATTATGACAGATTTATGTAGCCCTAATAGATACTCTAACCATATGATGATATGTTTCTGTGGACCCAAAGGAATGCTTCAACAATATGCCTTTTATGGAGTTTATGCATTTTGCACTAGGCAAGGAGAGAACAAAAAATTACATTGATAAAAATAAGAGCACCATAGTAATAATAATTATTGCTTGGCCAGTCTTGTTTGTGGGTCAAAGTATTATTATAGCTTAGCCAGACCAGTTTGTGGGTCAAGGAATCTCCCTCTTTGCAGGACTTGATACTTGGATACATAACTAGCCTCTTCTATCATTATAAAGAGCTCTCTAAAAAGCGTCAATTATATGATGTAGTTATTACATTTACCTGCAACCATTAACATCAATTCAGTGAAAACAACAGTTATAACACCAATTGTTTTTTACCCAATAACTACAAATAAAGATAAATGCAAATAAGAGCCATAATAAGACCGACACAACAAGCAAAGGAACGATCTCTGAATCCAATAACAATCCCCTCCCTCCGTAAGCATCCAACCTAGAAACCCAACCAACAATGCCTCAATGCAGCATTGCTAAAAAGAAACAAAGACTTGAACTCGACACATCAGACAAATAACTAGGAATATCACCACCACCAAAATCCAGATGCCAAAATATCACCACCAGAATGCTTGGATGGAGAAGGAATGCCAATTGAGTCCTCCATATCCCCAGTAAGCATCTGTCTTTGACTTCTATTAATCACGACTAGAAAATTAGAGAAATGACCCAAAATAGGAAGCGAACAATGGTCAGTTATTGACACAGAGAAGGGGTCAGCTAGGAGAGCAATCAGCCCAGGGAAAGAATGAGCAGAGATGGAAACAAGCGACATGAAAAAAAGGGAGTCATGGCTACTATACATGGAAATCCTACAAATAGCATAGAGCTCGAAAAAAGGGCAGTCATGGCTACTATACATGTTGAGGCCACCACCAACGAAAAAACTAAAGCAATGAAGAAAACTTTACATCCCACACCCTAATACCAGGTTTAAAAAACATGGAGCGCTCACCAAAAGTATACAAAAGCTTGAACTCAATACACAAAATAGAACAAGCTTGAACTCCATACACAAAACAGAACAGTAGCAGGAGAAGCAGAATTGACAAAAAGATTGAAACCACATATTCTCCAACTATATTTATTATAGACTAGAAGAAGTCAAGTATTAAAGACTAATTAGTTTAGCTTCCAAGAAATAACAAGTCAAATTTTTTATAGTGTGACTTCCATGGATCCCAACTATAAGGAAATCAGAGGCATCCATGTACAATATGTATCAAAAATGGAAAAGGAATAAAGCAAGGCCCCTAAGAAAGAAGTACCACCAATGTTAAAACAGCTTGGAGATTAAACTAAACTTAGATCTCGCAGAGATGCACTGAAAGGTAACAGCACAAGAGGGTGAATGCTCCAGTCATAAAGTATGACCAAAAATTTACACAGAGAACCAAGTACCCTCAAATAACATAGCAGAATTCTGTCATGGAGGAGTGATTGCAGAGGAACAATGATCATGAACAATGACAACTACTACATAAATGATATCGGAAAAAATTGGTGTTGCTTTAAAACAAAGGCAACAACTTCAAATAGAAGCAAACACCATCCAACAGTAAGAGAGCAATAAAATATGACAAACTCTGAAGAGAAATAAAAGAGACTAAAACTCCAACCATAAAATATTGCAAACTCTAAAGAAGGCCAAGTAACACCAAGCCAGCAATGCTATCAAAGATCCACATAAGAACTCTATGTGAGTGCAATCAGCAAGGACCTAGGCAAAGAGAGTATTTAATGCATCGGATGGAAGATGCATTAAACATTAGGTGAATTTTGAGGTCTAAAATGGGTCTCCTAAGAAAAATGTACAACCAAAATAAACTTTATAAGAACCAATAGGATTAAAGATGATGATGTCAACCATGGGGGCTGATTCACCATTTTTGGAGTTAAAAAGTACAAAGATTAAAAAATAATAAAATAATAAAACTATTTTTTCGAGTTGTATTTTCAACTTATCTCCCTAAGTGTTAACTCAAATTTCGAGTGGGAACACTCATCGGATGCATAATTTAATTCCTCATCCAAGGAGTACCCATATTGCATACTTTCTATGGACCCTACTACATGAAAAATGAGAAATACATGAAAAAATGTGATTGCGATCACATTTTTCATGTATTTCTCATTTTTCATGTAGCAAAGTCCATTGAAAGTATGCAACATGGGTACTCTTTGAATGAGGAATCAAATCCTACATCCAACGAGTGTTTCCACTCGAAATTTGAGTAAACCCATAGGGAGATAAGTTGAAAAAATAGTTTTGTATTTTTTTCCCTCTAAAATTTGATGATGTAATCAAATCTTATTTTATTATTTCCACTCTTATTTTATAATTTCCTTAGGAGGCCCACTTTAGACTTCAAAAATTCCCTAATGACCCCATAGATAACGAAAAGCTCAAAAACTAAAAGGTCAAGGCTACGATACTACGAGGCCACCACCAACGAACCAAGCCGAAGCAATGGAGAAATATCTACATCCCACTCTCTGATACCATCTTGAACTCCATACACAAAACACAACAACAACACGAGAAGCAGAATAAACAAAAAGATTAACTCTATATATATATATATCTTCAATCATTACTATAATTATAATTACAAGGAGATCAAGATTAACTCTATATATATGTTCAATTATTACTATAATTATAATTACAAGGAGATCACATGTATTCACTGAGAACCAACATCAAAGAAAAGAAATTGGTTAGTTCATATACAAATAGTCATAAGTCAAATATAAACAATGATTAAATCATTGGTGTAATCTTAGAACATCGAATTTAAGTGCTCCTATACACTAGACCTAATAAGACATTCTCTTAATACCACCGAACATGCCTCTAATAAACCATTCTCTCAAAACCCCTCAAATATTTTTCCCACAAGACTAAATCATAAAGATCTTGTCGGTAATCGAATAACGAGACCGTTTAGTGCAAAATACAAATCCTAATAAGTCATTCTCGCAGATGTGCCTCTAATAAGCTATTATCTCAAAACCCCTAAAATATATTTCCCATAACACTAAATTAGTAAATCATAAAGATCTTGTCACACTTACAACGAGAAGAAAAATACTTACCATGAAGGGTAATCGAATAACAAGACCATTTAATGCAAAATACAAATTGAGATCTTGATGAACCATTTGGTCACCAATTTTCTCAAAACCCTCAATTACCTTTCCCATAACCCTAAATCATAAATCATAGACATATGGTCACAGCCACAAGTATAACAAAAAAAATCAAAAAAACCACAATGAAATGCAATCTAATATAAAAACCATTTAATACAAAATACCAAAATGAAATATAAAAGCCATCTAATATGAAATACCAAAATACACCAACCATTTTACCCATTAAAGCCCCATTTTACCCATTAAAGCCATTTAATACGAAATACAAAAATAGAAATATAAAAACCATCTAATATGAAATACCAAAATACAAATTCAGACTCGACCAACCATTTTACCCATTTTGGCCACTGATTCTCTCAAAACCCATTTAAATTACCTTTGGCATAACCCTAACTCAAAAGGATATTGTCACAGTTACAAGGAAAAGCCAAATACTTAGTATTAATGGCAATTCCATCATAATGTAATAATGTGTTCACATGATCATCCAATGATTTACATATTTTAATATTACAAATACAAAACCAACATATTAAGGTGGAGTCAATTTTTCCAACAACTTGATATTGATCACTGGAGTAAGTGGTATAGTTAATTTTTTCGAGAAGGCATGGGTGCCCCATTTTTGATAGAGAATTAGCCACTCCATTTTGTTTCCTATAAATATGATCAAAATTTACTTCTGCTTAAATATTCAATCATCATCCTAATTCAATTTGAAAGAAAAAGAAGTTCATCATCCTAATTCAGTTTCAAAAAAAAAAGAAGTTCAAAGACACGCCACAATTGATCTCTGCCCTCCAATTGGTGCCCACTCCACAGTTCTAGTAGAAATGAAAATATTGTAAACTTTATCATAAATTATCAAACTAGAAATATAATAATTACCAACCTATATCCATCTTGACTCTAGATCTACCAAGCCACGAGAAGGATCAAATGTCCCAGCTCTTGGTAGATTCGGAGTTAAGATGGATCTAAGTTGGTTTAATTTCCTCCTTTCAATAGACTATATTCCGCATGAATACCATGGGTTCTCATAAACCTGGAGCTCAAAAACCAATTAATTTAACCAAGTAAATTTTACCTTATTATTTCAGTTTAGAGTTATTTTTATTTTAACATAGGATTATTTATTTATTTATTTATTTTGACTGAGTAAAAGTGTTTACAAGACATCACATTACATTAACTCAAAAACCATTAACTTTAATTTAGAGTTATTTTTATTTTAAGATAGGATTTTTTATTTATTTATTTAT
Source organism: Pinus taeda (assembly GCA_000404065.3). Taxonomy (NCBI): domain Eukaryota; kingdom Viridiplantae; phylum Streptophyta; class Pinopsida; order Pinales; family Pinaceae; genus Pinus; species Pinus taeda. The sequence continues at coordinate 143,780 of APFE031418452.1, read as the reverse complement.
TTATTTTGATTGAGTAGAAGTGTTTACAAGACATTGCATTACATTATGTTAGCATAGATCAATCTTAACTCCGCCAAGAGGGATCAAATTTCATTTCCCTCTTAAAGAGGTTTGCATATAGGCTATATTCCACATGAATACCATGGGTCAATACCATGTGTTCTCAATACCATGGATCAACACCATGTACCTTTTTTATTTTTATTATTATTTTGTTTTTATAAGGTTATTTTTTTATTATTTTTTTACCAAGTTAAAATGTTTAGATTACATTAATCTTTTAATTTTATTTTATTTTTATGTAATTTGACTTAGTCAAAATGTTAACATTGCATTACAACATCTCTACTATACTACTCTACCATAATAAGCTAGAGAGCACCCTCTTAAAGAGGTTTGCATATAAGCTATATTCCACATGAATACTATGGGTCAATACCATGTGTCCTCAATACCATGGGTCAACACTATGGGCCTTTTTTATTTTTATTATTATTTTGTTTTTATAGGGTTATTTTTTTATTATTTTTTTACCAAGTTAAAATGTTTAGATTACATTAATCTTTTAATTTTATTTTATTTTTATGTAATTTGACTTAGTCAAAATGTTAACATTGCATTACAACATTTCTACTATACTACTCTACCATAATAAGCTAGAGAGCACCTCTCCAGGCAATCACTAGTTGTTATCTGCAATTGTAAATTTAATTTATGAAAAAACACTTCATTTGCAATGAAGCTTTAATAGTCTATATAAAGCTAAAACAAAAATAATTTTAAATCATATTTTACAATTATATGGTTAGATGTTAAAAACATGTTAAAAAGTGGATTTATTTGAAATTTGTATTTTTTAGAAATTAAAAATAAATTTGGTAAGAAAATTATAATTTTATTTATTTTTAAAAAAAATTTACAATGTAAATTTTAAAAATAATAAAATAAGGCACGTTGCATATTTAAGTGTAGTTTAATTATTTGATTTGAATTTCTGATTGATTTTGGAGGATTTTTCAAAATGGTAAGTCTGAAATTTACATAATCAAATGCCTTGTAAGTTTTTTAAAGTTTTACATACATTTACATTTATGTATTCAAAAACAAATTTTAAAAAATAAAATTCACAATCTCATAAAAAAATTATATTATCAAATTCTAATTAACAAAAATATCAAATAATTAAAATACACTCTTGAACAATGTTGCGCGTTGGAGGTTAGGGTTTACATGTTCGTTGTGTCTTCTCATGATGCCGTCGTAGGGTTCCAGGTCAAAGCCTCTCCTCATACACTGATTCAATGGGGTAGTGTCAAGAGAGTACGCTTCCTCACGGATGCAAGCGAAGTTATTTTGTTGCAAGCAGTTGATTAAGAGTATGCATTCACAAGGCTTTTAGGGAGAATGCCCTCTACCAGAATTTACGATCCTTTCTTAAGTTGGCTTGTTTATTTTGTCTGGGTAATTTCTTTGCATTGTCATCCTTCACAACCTTTTCATTGGAATATTTTTTTTATTGCATGAAGGTTTCGAGTTATTATATGGGTGTTCATTTTTTTTTATGGTTCTGTCAACCTATTCTCCTTTTTACTCTCGCCCTACCCTATCAAGAAACAAAGCCAAGGGTAACTTCATCAGTTGAATCTTCACTGGTTGATTTTAGCTTAGTGGTTACTCATGTCATGACTCAATCTAAGATATGTTCGCCTCTGTTAGGCTCGAGCATGGAGACCCTCTTTCATTAAAATCTATAGTGGGGAATCCAAACTCATTTGGGTAAAAATTTCATCCTATATATTATCTATTAAACTATCCATTGAATCTTGTTGGGACATTACATCTTGTTATCAATGCCTTCAATTTAATGGTAAAGTTTTAACACACTCTTCCAATCTAGAAGACTATAACATCACAAAAGACTTTACAATCATACTAAACTCTAGACTCTAAGGAGGGGCTTATGCTTCAAACTCCACCAAAGGGCCTCTTGTCTCCTTTAAAGAAGCTACTCAAAGGAATGCTACAGCCCCTGCAGTTCAGCCCCAATATATTCTGAGCCCATATATAGTTGAACAAATGGAAATATTCTCGCAATGGAAATAAAGCTTCCCAAGGTTAACTCCATGTTCTCTATTCTACAAGAAAATGCAGTCATCTGCATATTTAATGGCTTTTGGCATGTTAAATTTTCTTAGGGATATATTATTTCTTTGCTTTAGATAATTGCATTTCTTCATTTGCATATTAAATTCACCCCACAACATCATATCACTATTCATATTTACAACATTATTCACCAACATATGCAATTATATAGAAAGAAAAATATCATCATCAATTCCGTGAAACATATAGTGAAGAACAAATCAAAAACAACAAAACAAGAAGTAATAATAACCAAATAAAGAAACACATAAACAACAACAACAACAAAAAAAAATTCACAGAGAAACACCAAGATTGGTCGGAGACCAGGGAAAAACCCACTATAGGTAAAACTATTTCAAATTCTTCTTATTATTAGATTTCCATTCAATGATTCAGCAAAAGAGAGTACAATGATCCATTCATTTATCTACAAGACTATCTAGCCAAAAATTAACTAAACCATATTCAATAGATGAACCTAGCACTACTCTTAATCAAAACCCTGATTAAGAAGCTTGCGATAACTATCAAACTTTGCGGTCAACTAACAAAATTTGCAGTTAGATGCGAAATTCAAACCCTAGGTTCCAACCGCATGCAAAGATTGTATGTGCATGTGGTTGAAGCCCTCCAAACATATGCATGAGCCAATGAGCTTGCGGTTGTGACCGAAAATTGCCTATGTCATCCTTGCGGCTAGAAACCAAAACCCCAGATCTAATGTGCGAGCTTCTAACCCTGCAATTTCGGACTTGTACAAACCCAATATCGCAAACCACCTCAGACATATGCGAGCCAAACCAAAGAAAGAAAAATGATTATCATGATATCCAAACGAGGGTCCCTTGACTTGTACTTGTAACCATCCATGGGTGTCCCATTTCTCTTTTGGGTTGACCTAGCCTTTTGTGCACATGTAGGATTTTCTTCAAAAATACCCTTTCCCTTGTCCAAATTGAACGCTTTAATAGTCAAAATTGATCCTCTCGAAAAGAGGAATATAGTCCCATTATTATAATTTTTCACTGAGGTTCCAAATTAACATGACCCAAACCAAAAGAACTCATTCAATGGATAGCTTCAACTTGGACTCCAGATTTTGAAATTTTCTTATGCTTTAAAGGCTTCTTTATAGTGCAATTTGAAAGACAAAAGGATATAAACTATGTTCTAAACGCAGGGCCCTAGTTTTGGGGAAGAGTCGAGCTTTTCACTACTCCTTGTTTCCCTGAGTTCGATGCAAACACGATGTTGGTATCCACTATGTCAGTTTTTGTTAGGCTCCCAAATCTTCCCCTCCCCTTTTGGCTTCACAAAGTTCTTGAATATATTGGGAACACATTGGAAAATTCAAACACGTGGATATGGAAAGAGAAGAAAATGGTATCTTCACATATGCTAGAATACGTGTGGAGATGGACCTCAACAAAGGACTTCCCAACCACATAATTTTAAAGCATGAAAGTTTTTGTTGGTCACAAGTTTCAGACTATGAAAATACAACATTTATATATCGTATATGTTATCAGGCAAGTCATTTATAGCTCGAATACCACAACTCAACAACAAGGAAATCAACCCAATAAAAACAAGGTTATTCACATGAACAAGCCTTGTGCCTGTTATGGTACATATGGCCATTACATTCATGAGTGTCCCCTCCTCCTGAGAAGTGTAGATTATGGAAAATTCAAGAGACTAAAACAAGGGGGAATCAACCTCGTTCTACTCTTTCTCCACCCCCTTATCAATCATTTGTGCTTTGAAATACCTTCCCTCACAAAGGATATCTGTATGCTCATGATGGCTAGAATACTCCTACTCTACCTCCCAACCAACCTAGGAACAAAACATATCAAATTTTGGTGATGAATTATGTAGATATCAACATATCCACTCAGTGTTTTCAATACATACCTTCTCCTAAGATGCAACCAACACCAAACACAGATCCTTTGTCATTAATAAATGGTACTTGCATATCCCTCGACTTGTTGTCACTCCTAGAGACATCCTCGGATTGCTTACAAGACTAGTGCCTGGGTACATCTAAATCGGTGTGCCTCAAACAATTCTCGAGCAAGAGGAGACACCACCCATATTCTATACATAGATATCATAGAGTTGTTTCTTTCATTCAAAGATACAATCCATACGTTTCAACATTTCTACACACATAGTTCCCAAAAATATAACAGAAATAGTGAAGGCCAAGCACTTCAAAGACTTACAATTCAATCAGCATTATAAGATATATGAGAGGAGACAAAGAAAAGGGACAACTCAAGATATAGAGCTCAGAGTACCAAGAATTCTATATATATATATAATATAGAACTTGAAACCATAATATTTACTATAACTAAGTGACAAGAAGATGTAATGGACAAAGAAAAAATGAATGATATGCTTCACACAATACAATTTTGGAAATATAATTTCAACCCCCCACATAGGCATATGCATTAACACTTTAACGCAAATGAATCTATGGCCAAGTCTGAAATATCAAAGTATCTATTATCAGATGAATTCAAAGAGGAAAACATACAAGATGAATGAAACAAGGTAACAAACTGTAATACATCAAAGGATGAATCACCACTATTCCTATAATATTATCCAAGATCTATGTGACTAAGTGATACAATTTTCACAAAAACATGTCTTTCTTTCAGATTTCAGAACCCGTTCTTAGTGTTGCGACCCCCTATTTATAAGAAGAGGGGGTGCTTTCAATCATGGTTTCATACATAAAATCATGGGTCGAGTTTTCAGTCATCAAGTCAGCTTTCTCTCTCGTCTAGGGGAGGTTCTATATCCAAAAAACATTAGGAACAATAATAATGGCCTCACAAAGAAAGGCACATGACAGAACAGGTGAAACATTAATGAAAAATCCCAGCACCCCATCCCTGTAATCACTTTTGTTCCATGGCTGCATTTAGTTCACGGCATATGATTTTGTGTTGCTCAACTAACTCTCATCATTTTGTCTTTAAGACCTCTGGCGCTAACCTTGAGAACGAGTTACGAAGAGCCACTTCTAGGGGGTGCCCATACTTGGTTTTAAAAGCTCCCTCTCCTAATTCACTGCTACAGCCACCTCCGGGACTGACTCTGTCAGTTCGGCCTTAAATGTTTTACTGAATCCCTCAGCGCTTTGCTTTGCCTGGTCTCAAATGCTGGATCTCCTATATCTTCCTCTACAACTTTTGGTGTTGACCTCGTCGATTTCCTCCATAAAAACCTTCTGAGCACAGTCGGGCCCTAATCCGGCCTGGGGGTGATTTCTCATTTCAATGATGGAAGTCTCAAGGGGCATAGGCATTTACCTCTTCAAACAGGCAAATATGTTTTACCTCTGGAACAGGCAAAAGGGCACCTTTATGTTTCCCCCTTAGCTTCACTTTATTATGTCCCATTTTGTAGTGCTCCACATTTGATCAGGGGCTAGGACCAAGGGCTTCGTGCTTCGGTGCTAAGGCTCTCAACAGCTATGCAGGGGGGCTTTTCCTTTATAACTTGAAAATACCTTCGATCTCTCCTTACACCGAATCAGTGAATTTCCCAAATGCAAAATCCATAAAAATTGAAAGACATAACATATCGCATCTGGGGCCTCTTTCCTTATCGCAATTGCAGCCAGGAAGGTGTATCGGCAGTATGAAGAACTTTCACTTTGTGCAATCACCGATCATCGATACCCTGGGGTGACGTCATCACTTCCACATATCACCCTATGAGCGGTGATGTGTGGAACCTTGAAACGACCCCACAGGTATTGGAAATAATAAGAGGGGGGTGAATCAGTATTCCTTTACAATTGCTACTTATAACAGTTAAATCAATTATATTTAGAACACAAAATAAGAAATAAGAATAAATGTTTTTATTAATATAATATTTATAATGAATCAAGTACAATATATAGGGCTCCAACCCTTGATGAAGACATTGATCTTCAATTCCCCAAGCTCCAACCTGTTACCAAGAACCAACTTGGTCTTTTGTGAGGCTCTAACCTCTGGGGCTCCGACCCCGACCCTATCTTGTCAAGGCACCAACCTTGGATTTAGGAGCACCAACTCTAAGGACACCAATCCTTCAAATTCTGAGGCACCAACCCCAAGGGATCTGACCCTATCTTTTCAAGGCACCAACCCCAAGGGCTCTGACCTTCTGTTATATATTGTCTAGATATGTTTGATAGTAATTCTCTGCTCCCAAAATCTTCTTCACTGGATTGTCTATCTACAGCTTCACTACTACATCAATGACAACATGTCTTCATATGAAGGAGTCTTCACGGCTCTTCATATTACCCAAACAGAGTCTACAAAGTTACCTCATGATGATTTCAAATAGGCATCATTATATCCAATAATGTCTCCAATATTTGTTGAAGCGTTCCAACAAGATATTTGCGCTAAGCCTCAATGTATGCACAAAAGCAATTCTCTATTTTCAAGCCTCTGTTCTTATTGTCACAGTAACTTCTTTAGGAGTGATTGTTGCAGTATCTTACTTCCAAGGAACAGACTCACAAATACCTCAACGATGGTGTTGTCTACTTCTCCCTTCAACGAATGACTGATGAAATCTTACTTCGTTGGTTCAAGCTCATAGAGATCTTCACAAAAAAAATTGTTCTTTAGGTTGTGGTATGTACTTCTTCTAATTCATCACAGGTCCGAACCTTTCAAAGATTAACCCAATCAATAGAATTTCTCAACCTTCGGCTTCCTTCCTTCCCGCTCGACCTTAGGATTTCTCTGTTTCTTCAAGTTCACGAGTTGTGAACTATTACTTCTTCTCTGTGTTAGATGTGTGAAATCAATCACCTGAAGTGAAGCGTTTGAACTTGTATATATATGAGTTTTTCCAATAACCAAAAGACACGTTCATTGGGAGGAGAGGCCAACTTATGAGTTTGAACATTAAAAGATTTTATCGAAGAGGCCCATTTTGTTTAATATTCATCCAAAGATATACCCACATGGAGGTCCCACATTAATCGCAACCGCAACATTATCATATTAACGCAATAGCAACATTCATGAAAATCAGAGTTATTCCTTTAATCCCGCAATCACAATTTTCGGAGGTTTGCACATAACATAGTGATTCCCCTACTACCAACGGAGCAGATGAGATATGATATTAAGAAGTTGATAATAAATTTGTCGGTTCCACAACCTTATTGCAATTGGTGGTTTGACATCCCTTTAGAAACTAGTGACACCGCAGATGCGATATTGTATAAAGTCATGATATAGTGGTGCAGCAGGTCCACAATATTATATTGCAATCAGAGATTTTACTGTGACCTTTATGACTTGCAATATGAAATTTCATACGGAAGATGCGATATAGTATTCAGGTGTATTATAATGGAACCATCGGGTCCGCAGTACATATCGCAATTGGAATTTTACCGTGACATCTTGTTAAGACTTGTGATATGAAAGTTTCGATCAGGTGGACGCGATATAACATAATGGTGTATTCTAATGGGGCGGTCGGGTCCACATATCAAATAACAATAGAGGTTTTAATGTGACAACGGCTTTAAAAAGACTTGCAATGTGGCGAATGTGGTGTTTCATCAAGTCGTACTGTAATGGAGCTATTGAGTCCGTGTTGTATATCGCAATGGGGGGTTTTGTGTGGTGGCATATAATAAAACCCGTCAATATGATATGTTAACTCCTCTGGTTTATGCATTGTGAACTTCTAAAAGGTTTCCACGGTTTATTCCTTCCTCTGATATTTCTCTTACTCTTGGCATATGATCTGATAATGAGATCTTAGACAATTATTAAGGTATTACAGACTCATGTGCATGTATTTGCCTATGTTACTTTGTGCAATGGATCGATAAGATTGTGAAATACATAAATAATGAAGTAGTTAAAGAACATAATAGAAAAACACACATAAACACAGCAAGTTTAATAAGGAGTTCACCCTACACTCCTAGGCTACATCTCCTGGTCCAGCGTTCAGTGGTGACCTCTCTATTATGTCTTCAAAAACAGAGTTTTACAAAAGTATGAGCTCAATTTGAGTCTCAACACACAACAGTTACAACAGCAAGAATTTTGCTTGACCCCCTCAAGCCTCTCTGAGTACACAAACTCTCTCTATCACTCTCTGTCTATGTCTTTGCTCTGTCTCAGCACTGCCTGCCCTGTTTTCTATCAATCTGTGGCTTTAAAGCCAATCGGTGTTGTCTGTTTGTTTCACCTTCTCGGGCTCTCTGGCTTCCCGACCTCTGTCCACTTAGATCCCCCTCTGAGCCTTAGCAATCATTGTTAAATGCTTTTAGGGATGGTGGCCACCTGTTCTATAACGGAATGGGTCATAGGGCCTTTGATATCCCTGGAAATAACGTTCTCTGTGTTCACAGAGAAATACGTTAAAAACTGTGAAAAATCTCCAAACTTTCATTTATTGGATTTGAAATGTTATCAATTCCACCTTATAACTCCTATCGGGTCTGCCTGTATATCGACATCGCATCTCCACCATTGATCTGGGAGATCCAGATCCAATGGTTGTGGTTCATTTCAGGCGGCTCTTTCATACGGAGGTTAACTGCTCGATAAGGGTGGTTTTCTCTCTCCTTAACCTGGACACGTGGTAGACAATGTATGGAATCGAGCGAAGCCAACCCAAACCACTTACCGCCTTTCGCCCGCCCGAAATCCTACTTGTATCGTGATTTCCCTTTTATATTTAAAATACATTAAAATATGAAATCCCGCTCATATCAGAATTGAAATGTTATAATATCGCATTTATAAGTTCCATCGGGTCCGTAATATCGCATCGGGTGCATTTCCTTTGTAATCCATTCATTTGGCAAAAATGCGAATTACGAAGGAAATTGACGCTTTCCGGATTTCAAAATATATAGAATATCGTCTATAACTTCATCAGGTCTGGTTGTCGCAAGCCATATGTATATCGGCCCCACTCCATTGTAATGTGTCAACGCGATATGGCGATGCAACTTGGGCCGTCGATCTACACGCTTGATCGACGGTCCTCATTGACTCCGCTGATCGCTATCACAAGTTCCATATGGTGTGCTCCGATATCCTCCGCCTACAACCACCGATTGTGATTTGCCAATCGGATCTGGATTGTTGATCGACCAGATGCGATGACTCCTGTGCGTTGTTCCTTTTCACTGTTGATAAGCCTATTTTCACTGTTTTCTTCATGTTTTTGCCTCCTGATAGTGTAATCTGATATTTCTAAAACTTCTACTTTTGCAATTGTTTTGATTTATGAAGACTTAGAGGGCTTCTTGGATCCCTTTTGGATCAGCATATGCAATAGATTTATTTTTCTTGGCTTGTCGCTCCTATGGCTTTTCTTCGCTCCTATGACTTCCGATACACTGCTCTGATAGCTCTTCTTTGATGGCTTCCGATAAATTTTTCCTCTTACTCTTTGGCTTCACGATGGCTTCTCCTCTTTACTCTTTCTCTTATGATGGCTTCCGATAGCTTTCCTCCTCAGTTCCATTGTTTCTATTACTTTTGTATTCAATCCTTGGATCCTCCATGAGAAGTATCATGATCAATGGGCAACCTCACATGTCACAAGAATTTGTCATCACAAACATTTCCATATTGACATCAATGACAACTTAAATTAACAATATCCCCTTTTTTCATTGATGGCAATAGTCTTTCCCTTTAAACATTCTCTCCCCCTTTGACGTCAATGGAAAATGGAGTGATTAGGGACTCCGCCTGTCAAACTACTTATGTTCTTTATGAATATTAGATCTTCATGGGTATGTTACTCCCTCTGTTGTGGTGCTATTCTTTTTACTCAAGATAGAAGCATTGTTGCTTCATCATCAACTAGCACATTATCCCTTCTTCATGTCTCAAAAGCTACTTTATCATGGCTTCAACAATGCTTAAAGATGTGCCATTTTAATGCTTCCAAATAGACTCCAAATAGCCATACACCAAATTTTCAAGTCCAAGTTTTTATGCTTCTACAATCCAAATTATGTTGTCTTCACAGTCAGAATTAAGAGGTCTTTATAGTCTGAATCAAGGGAATATGCCACTGAAATTGCTATCTTTTTTCAGATCTGAATTCCTCTGTATATTTGTGCTTCTCCTTAAGTTACTGAGCTATATTTGAATGCACAACATTCTCCTTTCTCTAGTCCTTTTGATTAGGCATCTTGTCCTTGTGTTCTTGTAAAAGTATCTATAAGTTATCTCCACTAACATATTTTGATATCCAATCTGCAACTATATTTTAAATTATTTTTACTGATTGGCATCTTTTTACAATGCTTCAATTCTTTTAGATGTTTCCAATTGCTCTTACTTCAAGCTCCATTCCAAGATGTATCTATTTTTTTGAAGGTTGTCTCTATTTGTGTCCATAATTACTTGTTCTCACATCAAATCCCTGAGTCAAGACATTTAACTTATGTAATAATAGTAACATAGTTATTTGCCTTATTAGCATTAGATGGCCTTCTATGTTGCTCCAATTTCTGCTTAGTGATCAAGTGGAAAACATCTTCAACAGCAATCCATTGGATAGTTAGGAGATCATGTTTTTCAATGGATTGTTCCTGAGAAATGATCTTATCAAAGAATGATTATCAATATAGCCTATCAAGGATTTCATAATGATCCATTCATGAATAACTTCTGCAAGAATTCCTAATCAACATAAGCTCCCCCTAATTGTATGCTTTTGGCAGAAACCCATCATTGACAAAGTATCCCCCTTGCGGCTTTATACCTATTAGTGCCTGGTTTTCCTAGATAGAAGTGTACCTCTGTTAGTTCAAAGACCCGCACCAAGAACAACATACAAACCAAGAACGACATACAAAACAAATCTAATGGAGGGCTACCCCTACTAACACCCACAGTATGCATATGGACGCATAAACACATTCGTCCCAGGTATTCTAACTAATCAAGAGTCAAGATCTTCAACCATAAATGGTTAAGGCCTTATATAACAGTTCTTTGTTTATCAGTACCCAATCACCCTGCTTAAAACCCTTTATTGGGACTCTAATAACCCCTTAAAACTTCGCACAAGACTTTATTAAAGTCTTTTGCTCGAACCCTTCCTATCGGTTCTGGTTATTCCTTATAAGCCTTCCATTCCTTTAATACCAGCACTATTAAAACCGCTCGCAACCTTTATAATCCTTCAACCATCCTAAAACCCGCATATATAAACCTTTCCCCTTGGTTAATACATAATTAACGCATGAAAACCCTTTATCGAGGCTAATTTCCTAATAATCCAATTACAAAGGAAATATACCAAAAACTCACATTTTCTGCCTCGTTACGGTCTCTGCACAGACCCCGAGGTTAAACTTTATCTTAATCGGCAATCGCTCCTATTGCGAGTTCCACTAACATTTATTCTTCCCAATCCTTCGATATCTGATAACACATAACTTCTCGGATTTCAAATCACATTAATTGCGCTACATAACTTTTTGGGTCCACTCTTCGCTCCAATCCTTTCCACAGCGTTGATTTATCGCTATTGGCAATATTGCAACGTCGCGTCACTGTCCCTTGGCACCTCCGACTGCAGACATGCGATTAGACCTGGACTGTTGAATTGGTCTCGATCCAACGGTCTATGATCAATCGACCATTGCTCATCGCAATTCCTTAAGGCTCAGTTCTGATTACTTTTAAAAGGACTCTGCAAATGCGATTTATTTGGACTATTGATCTTTCGGATTCAACGGTCCCTAAGCCTCAATACTTCAATTCCTCGTCTGCTTCTTTACTTGGGTTTTTTTCGCTATTTCTTCCGTTCTTCTGTGGTTTCTAGGGTTTCTTTATCTTGGTTTTGTTCTTTGTTGTTTTTGCTACGCAATTCCTTTTGGACTACCCTCTCATGCCCCTTTGATTGATCTCGTCCTTGATCATTTCTTGAACCCTTAATGGATTTAAAGGTCCATTACGAACCTACGATTCGTTCCTCTCCTCGGCCCCTTTTCCTCCACTGTGTATTCGGCTCGACTTGTTTGCACACACATTTGTATTGAATTCCAATTCAACCATTATTCATCATTCAACATTCGAACACACATTCGAACTCAGAATTGAGTTTTTCTGTATGTAAACAAATAACAATTGATTACACAATGAGACTCCGTCTCTCTAGCCTGATCTTCTGATTACAATGGCCTCTCTCTCTTTCTTGCCCGTAGGCTTACAGACACACTCTCCTTGGCTGGCTCGCTGGGTAGCTAGCTAACTGGCTGACTCTCCCCTTCAACCTTTCTCTTTTTTCTTTTCAATACACTCTGAGCAATTTCTTTACAGTGGCTCAACAGTGTCTTCAAACTAATTGCTAACTAATCCTAACCCTCACATGTTCTCCTACATTCGAGAACATTTACAAATATGTCTAATTAATTTCTATTATCATTGAAAATCACTCAAAAGGCCTAAATATTTACATTAACTCAATACTTGGAAAACCAACTTCCCTAAAACACATGACCCCTATGTCCGCTAATATACAATGATTTACTTGGGGTGAATGCTCCTACATCAGACTCCCAAGCTTGAAAACATTCATGATCTTTTGATCATGTGTTCTCATAATGTAATAGGAAACCTCCAGGGTTCCAAACTTTTGTTTGTTGTTGTCCATAAGCTTCACTATCTTCATCTCTCTTTGGTTGTAATTTTCCAGGCTTTGCTGCCTTTACCTTCAACATTCTTCACCATCCATCCAACTTTACAATGGATTACTTGCATGGCTCTGCCGTAGCTTTTCTTAGGTACTCGCATCAAATCCCATAGTTCATCTATGGCCTTTTGCAGTTCAATCCTCTATTAATAACAAATCTTGCTTTGATTACTCTGCCACTGCATCTCCCTGCACATTCTCCTTTCATATTTAAACTGCTGATTACTTCTTCTTTTTCTGCTTCAACTTCTGTTATTATTTTTGAAATTGCTCCAGATATCGCTGCCACCCAAACTTCTTGAGTATCCTTGAAGTTATCTCCCTCTGCAATATTTAATCGCTGCACCTTGTTTGCAAATTTACTTTCAAAAAGTAAACTGCTCTCCAATTCCCTGACTACAGTAACATATTCACTCACATTACTCTGTATATTAGTTAACATAACATGGTTTAGCAAACTAATATCTGCTTTTGTCTCAGTCATAACTTGAGACATTCTTCTGTCAATGTCTGCAATCCCTTTCTCATGCTCAGATGCTTCCAACAAATATTTCAACAATTCACTTTCTACCTGATTCCTTTCAAACACCTCATCACTATGCTGCTTATCAATTTCAGCACAAATCTCCTCCTTTTCCTTGACAACATTCCATGGCTGTCCTTCAGCTCCTTGACTAATTCTGGTAGTTAGTTCAGTCTCCGTCAATTCTAAGACTGATTTTTCTTTAGCATGAGACATATTTACCTCCTGTACATTTCTATTCTTCTCTTTGTCACTGCTACGTGACACTTTCATCTGTCAGTCTCCTTCAGTTCTAAGACTGATTTTTCTTTAGCATGAGACATATTTATCCCAACCTCCTATACATTTATATTCTTCTCTTTGTCACTGCTACGTGACACTTTCATCTGTCCTTCTGGGCTGACTGAATCTTCCTTACACACATCTCTCTACCTATGCACTCTTCAAAAAAACTCATTTTTTCATCAAAATTACTAAAAATTAAATCATTTACCTGAGGTCTCAATTCATGGCTTGATTCAGACTCTTAACAGATTTTATAACAATAAAATCTCTCTGTTAGCTTCTGCAAGCATTAAATTTGTATGCTTGACATCTTTCTTCTCTTCTGCTTGATTTTGGCTACCCATATAAGCCAAACTCCCTCTGTTTACAACTTTAGCAGTATGCTGAAAACCAATATTCTCCTCCAATTGTGTATAAGCTTCCTCATGAGACCTAACTATCTCATCTTTCTTCTTCAAAACAGAATTCAAATTCTGTCTCTCCTTTTCTTCTTCTTTGACAATACCCAAAGATAGTTATGCAAAATTAATGATCAAGGCTGGGTATAAATCTCAATGTAACAGAAATCCAATAAATCTAAATGGTTATTATTTCCGAGTTTTGAGAAAAAAATGCATATATATTAATAAAATACTTAAAATTTAACACGGTACAAAATTTTAGTATCACAAATAAACAGCATAAACTATAACAACTATCTTTCGCTGATTCCCAGGAGCATCGATTTATAAAGTCGAAATTCGGCCACTCCCACATTTCTACCTTATATTCTAAGACTTTCTGACTGCCAAGCCATGACTACGATCACATTCGGCCATTATTTTATTTAGTTTCCAATCAACGTTAATCTTATAACTGGTACTGTGGAAAATAGCCATATTTTGCAATTAAGCTTTGTATTTAATGCTTTGTATTCAGGCATAAAATTGCACCCTTTTTTAAAAGGGTAAAATCCTATTTGTAATATCCTACTTTATCATAATTTCGAGTGTTTTTGTATGACAAACTACAGGAAAAGCTGGAAGCCTATCATTTCACTTCCTGTGTGCATTCAGTTACCCTAAGCTTCACTTCCCCCTGGGTGCATTCCATTCATTTACCAGTAGAAACAGATTTGTAGTGAAATGGAACATGTTTGAACCTTTCCATACACAAACTCAACGCCATAAGTTTCAAACTCTAAATCAAGTTCTCATAAAATATTGTCATTCGCACGGCCATTGCCATTTGACTCTTTGCCATTGGGGTCTAATGGATAATATTGCACAACCTCATAATAAACACACTCCATTTGACAATGTTCTCTCTTCGCCATTGGGGTCTAATGGATAATATTGCACAACCTCATAATACACACACTCCATTTGACAGTTCTTTTTTTTTTGGCATTCGTAATGTTTCTTTATACAAGTAGTAATAATAATTCAGTCACTATAAATGGTATCAATGGTATGAATATGTATAGGTATTAGCTTATTGAGTAGGCCTAATGGTTGAGAACATCTGAGAGGAAACTAAAAAGCAGAAGAAATTAAAAAGGTGGAGTAAGACAAAACTAAAAAGAGTCTGGAGGAAACTAAAAAGATGGGGAGTAAGACAAAACTAAAAAGTAGGCCTAATGGTTGAGAACATCTATGAGGAAACTAAAAGACAGAAGAAATTAAAAAGGTGGAGCAAGACAAAACTAAAAAGAGTCCGGAGGAAACTAAAAAGATTGAGAGTAAGACAAAACTAAAAAGTATTAGTGCTTTAAGATTTTGGCAGTCAAATCACTGGACTGCACCAAGGTGGAACCCAGGTACATAAACAAATGAGACTCCTACACTACACCAAATTTGCCTTGGCCATAACCTTGACCGTAATTATTATTGCAAGTATGCGAATGAATATGGAGGCATAAACATTAAGCAAAGGAGTATAATTATGAGAATGAATATTGGATGCATGAACATTGAGCAAAGAAATACACAATCATAATCTTCAAACCCAATCAAAGCTAAATAAAAAGGGAGCACCCAGTACCCAGAGATTTCTTATAATGACTTGCACCTTGCTTTACTGTAAGAGAAAAAATAAAATGGAGCTTCTGGAGATCATAATATGTATCTTCCGGAATAACCAGCTTCCTTTAGATCAAAATCCCCCAGAATATGTAGTATCTTCTGGAATAACCAGCTTCCTCTGGAATAACCAGCTTCCTCTAGATCAAAGTATCTAAAGATAAAACGGGACAAGAACCTTCTGGAAGAAGAGAAAAAAAAGATGAAGAGCGAACAATTATAAAGAGAGTAGAGTGAAAAACAACTCAAAAACAACTCTCGCAATGATTTGGAATATCTAAATCCCCAGAATATGTAGTATCTTCTGGAATAACCAGCTTCCCTTAGATCAAAGATTTGAAAGATAAACCAGGAGGACCTTCTGGAACAAGAGAAAAAACAAGATGAAGAAAGAGCAATTATAAAGACATCAGAGTGAAAAACGACTCACAATTATTTGGAAGCTCCCCAAAAGAACGGGAGAAATTTTTGAAAAATGGGGCAGAAATCCTCTGCATCTAACGAATCCACTCAAAGGGAGATATAACCGAAAGCCTTAACAAAGGGTAAAGGAGGATTTAAAGATATAAAATAGTAATTTCAAGCTCAATCGTTGCCTATTTGAGTAGGGTAAAAAAGAATTTAAACTCCGGCTGTTGCTATCGCTCACATTTCAAATTCCAAAAGACATGTTCAACCCACCCATGTATACGGGCTAGGCCATATGTTGCAGTTAGGCTGTTGCTATCACTCACCTAGATTTCAAATTCCAAAAGACATGTTTAACCCACCCACGTATACGGGCTAGGCCATATGTTCAAGTTAGAGCCAAATAGATTTCAAATTCCAAAAGACATGTTTAACCCACCCATGTATACGGGCTAGGCCATATGTTCAAGTTAGAGCCAAATACAAATCCTCTGGGAAATAGATATTTGCAGTAACAGTTGCTTAGCCAGCAGGGATATCTCCTGTGAGCTTGTGAAACGTACTTATAATCAATGTTTTAAAACTCCGACTCCGACTCCAACTCGGCTGAGGGTCAACTCCGACTCCGACTGATTATAGAACTCCGACTTCAACTCCAACTCGGCTGAGGGTCAACTCCGACTCCGACTCTGACTCGAACTCGATATCGACTCAGCCAGCTCGATTTCAATGACTCGGTCGTTTTAAAAAATACATTAAATATTTATTTTTTATAAAAACACATAATTTTAAAGATTTTCATTCATGTTTCCAAACACACAGCATTAGAATATAGATGGAAGACAACATATGATCAAAGTAGGCTCATAAATATATCCATTATATCAAAATGGCACCCGGTGCACTGTCCAATAAATACATGATTTTGATATAGAGATCAAAGCAAAAACACATAACCAAGGAGGCTATAAATGGCCTCTACAACAAAAGTCTGTGACCAGTACTACTGTCTACTGTTAGAGTTGCCAACATCATCTGACTCAGTGTTACTTGAGAGCGGGAGCGAAAGTGGGGAGCAAAAGCGAAAACGGGAGTGGGAGCGACATTTTCAGAAGCGCCTGGTTTGGGAGCGAAATCCCGGAGTTCAACAACCAACGTCACTAACATCAAGGTACATAGAGGGATTGGTGCTCTTGATTAAATACGAGTTCCATACCATAATACATGCTCCAATCCTGAAATCCTGAAAAACTAATAAGTCTGCTGGATTTTGAATGAAATTTAAAATTCTACTTTCTCCATATGAAATTCAATGAGGCCGGAACCACTCTCAAACATCCCAACACATTTCATGATAATGTTAAAAATTTAAGTAAAAGGATGAAAATGAAGATTAAGGAGAATGTCACCTTGGAGTCCCCAACAATCAGCTAAATGTTAAAAAGTTACAAAAAATTAAATAAACTTCCCAAAAAAAAATTATATATATATATATAGAAAAATCCCTGTTTTTTTGGGTGACTGGCCAAATTTAATGACTCGGCCGAGTAGATGTGGAAACGGCCAGGTTGACCGAGTCATGACTGACTCGACCTCCCGAACTGGTTTTTTTGCCGGGTCATAAAATTCCTCAATGACTCGGATCAACTCAGCCATTTCGGATTCGATTCGGCCAAATTTTAAAACATTGCTTATAATCATAAATTTCATGCAACCCCAAAAAAAAACTTGCTTGTTTGCTTTAACAAATCATCTTAAGAGGGGCTTTGTAAATCAAAGTGATCAATCTCTAGATATTGATCAAATTATTTGGGGAGCCTTGACATATTGATTTAAGGACAACGTTGATGGAGGTTGCACCTAATGATATCATCAATTTAAGCTAGTTAGCACTGGTAACGGAGGTAACCAGTACTAGCATTTCACTTTGTCAAGTGACAGAATAAACAAGCACTAGACTCTAAGAATAGTAGAACTAATGTGTTAGTGCATTTAAGAATAACCCGAGGCTTTTCTAAGCTCAACTTGTGAACTACGCCTAGACTAGGAGTCAATGCGACCCGAGTAATGCTTCGATATGCTGAAGCTAAGTGATCAATCTCTAGATATTGATCAAATTATCTGTACTTTGGGGAGCCTTGACATACTGATTTAAGGACAACGTTGATGGAGGTTGCACCTAATGATATCATCAATTTAAGCTAGTTAGCACTGGTAACGGAGGTAACCAGTACTACATTTCACTTTGTCAAGTGACAGAATAAACAAGCACTAGACTCTAAGAATAGTAGAACTAATGTGTTAGTGCATTTAAGAATAAGCCGAGGCTTTTCTAAGCTCAACTTGTGAACTACGCCTAGACTAGGAGTCAATGCGACCCGAGTAATGCTTCGATATGCTGAAGCTAAATGATTTGGATCGAAGCCAAATAACATATTAGTAAATGCAGGTATGGATGAGGAACTATAGATGAAGAATTTAGAGTTTTTGGAAGCTTAAATTAAGGCCAAAATGGCAGAAGAAACATATCAGAGGAACTCCTTTAAAGAGATCATCAATGACACTACAAGCAAATTAAAATAGATTAGTTAGAATCAGGCCAAAAGTGCAGAAGAATCATGGCAGAAAATGAAATCTAAAGAGAACATTAATATTAAAAAAAATTGCTAAGCAAATTAAGTCAGATTTATGTAGTAGCCCTGATAGATACTCCAGGCATATGATGATATATTTCTGTGGACCCAGAGGAATACTTGAACAATATGCCTTTTATAGTAGCTCTCTGTCGAGCTAATAGATTGTGCAGTAGGCAAGGAAAGAACAAAAAATTACAATAATATATTTCTGTGGACCCAGAGGAATACTTCAACAATATGCCTTTTATAGTAGCTTTCTGTGGAGCTAATGGATTGAGGAGTAAGCAGTAGGCAAGGAAAGAACAAAAAATTACATTGACAAAATAAGCTGTTCTCTCCATATCACCGGACCTGTCTCTAATAAACCATTTTCTCAAAACCCCTAAAATACTTTTCCCGTGACACTAAATCATAAAGATCTTGTCACAGTTACAATGGAAAGAAAACTACCAGCCTTGAGTAATAGAATAAAAAGGCCATTTAGTGCAAAACGCCAAATTACAAATCCAGAGCTCGATCAACCATTTAGCCACCGATTTTCTTAAAACCTAAACTACCTTTCCCATACCCTAAATCATAAACATATTGTCAGTCACAAGGAAAAAAAAAATAACTACAGTGAGGTACATCGAATCGTATATAAAAGCAATTAAATACGAAATACCAAAATACAAATCCAGACTCGAACAACCATTTAACCAATTTTTGGCCACTTCCTATATTACCTCTCCCCCATAACCCTAAATCAAAAAGATCTCATCACAGTTAGAAGGAAAGGCCATGTCCCGGTTTCAAGGAAAAGATAAATACTTTTATTCTGAAGAGCTGTCCAATAACAATAGAGTATAAAAGACATTTAGTGCCAAATAAAAAAACACAAATCCAGAGATCGACCAACCGTTTAACACCCATAACCCTAAATCACCAAGATCTTGTCCCGGTTTCAAGGAAAAGAAAAATAATTATTCGGAAGAGCTGTCGAATAGCAATAGAGTATAAAATACATTTAGTGCGAAACACAAAAACACAAAGTCAGAGATCGACCAACCGTTCAACACACATAAAACCCTAAATCACAAAGATCTTGTCCCGGTTTCAAGAAAAAAAGAAACATACTTATTATGAAGAGCTGTCGAATAGCAATAGAGTATTAAAGACATTTAGTGCAAAAAACAAAAACACAAATCCAGAGCTCGACCAACGGTTCAACACCCGTAACCCTAAATCACAAAGATCTTGTCCCGGCTTCAAGGAAAAGAAAAACACTTATTCTGAAGAGCCGTCGAATAGCAATAGAGTATAAAAGACATTTAGTGCGAAATACAAAAACACAAATCCAGAGCTCGATCAACAGTTCAAAACCCATAAACCCTAAATCACAAAGATCTTGTCCCGGTTTCAAGGAAAAGAAAAATACGTATTCATTAGAGCTGTCGACTAGCATTAGAGTATAAAAGACATTTAGTGCGAAATACCAAAACACAAATCCAGAGCTCAACCAACCGTTCAACTCATTTTCGCCACCGATTCTCCCAAAAATATTAAATCACTTTACCCATAACCCTAAATGACAAAGATCTTGTTCCGGTTTCTAGGAAAAGAAAAATACCTATTCTGAAAAGCTGTCAAATATAGAAGTCATTGACTCCGAAATGCCAAAATAAAAATCCAGACTCGATCAACGATTTAACCCATTTCGGCAACGGATTCTCTCAAAACCCTAAAATTAACTTTCTCATAACCCTAAATCAAAATGATATTCTTATATTTAGAAGAACATAATAATAAATAATAGAAAAGGAATACTTACTATGAAGGGCAGTCGAATATAAAAGCCGTTACTGCAAATTTCCAATATACAAATCCAGAGCTCGACTACATATTTTACGCATTTTGGCCACCGACATCAAGCCGATAACTTTAACGTACGAAACCGGTATAAATGTGGATTGCAGAAGGACTGGTTAAGACAAAACAGACTACAGGATGTTTGTTCAGTGCTAACCAATCCTTTTGCAATTAATATTTATACCGATTTTCAAATCATCTGCTTCATGCTTTAGCAAGACATTGAAACCACTTCTTGAGCGGAAAATCAGGCCACATCATTGGAAAAATGATATTGTGCCATCAGCATATAAATAATATTTTGCCCTAAACCGAAGGCGAAGCGAGATAAGTAGTTTTTCGGCCGGACAAGGGAAGATAACCCCATCAAGCTCTAGGCCACAGAAAAAACTACAACAATTCAGTTTCCTTTTGATAAGGGGAAAAGAAGAGGGGCGGACATCTATATATAGCACAACAAACAGCGGTTCCGCGTAAACCACGTGCTCGCCAACGTCGTGAAAAGAAAACTACCTGGTTAAATATTTTTTCAACGCTGGAAAACTTTATCATAAGTTTTTCCAGCAAGACAAAACCAAGACTTCATATTTTATATAAAATGACTATTTACATATGTCAAAATGTCATTCAAAATCCTCATAATCCAGTAAAATGCATATATGTTTACCTAGTATTGAGTATATTGGTGCCCAGGGATCAAAATTGAACACGTCAGAGCATTTCAAAGGGTCTTGTTAGAGAAGTAGGGAGAAAATTTTATCAGTCAAAAAAAATTTAAAATTGATTTTTGTCATTTAAAAAAAAAAATTGGAATAATATCTTAAAATTTTGTAAGAAGGGTTGTTAAATTTTCAATTTTTTTTTTTTAAATTTCATTTTTTCTCAAATTAGAATTTTAGGAATGATGAATTTGTAAATTCCTTTTCATGTTAAAACTTAAATCCCATTTCAGAAACTCCCATTTCAAAAACAACAGTTTCCTTTTGAGTTGTTTTTTCTCATTTCACAAACTCTCATTTCAAAAACAACAGTTTCCTTTTGAGTTGTTTTTTCTAATTGTGCATATGATGCAAGTTCTTATTAATTATTATGTCACAATTACCTTTTGATGTCATTACATTTGGCAGTTTCTGAATTGCTCCCATTTCAAAACAATAGTTTCTTTTTGAGTTGTTTTTTCTAATTGTGCATATGATGGAAGTTCTTATTAATTGTTGTCACAATTACCCTTTGATACCATTACATTTGGTAGTTTCAATTGAGAGCGACTAGATGTCAATATGGGCCATGTATTAGGTCTGTAATTTTATTGGGTTATGCCTGAAGGCTGCCCAAAGCAAGGTTTGATGACGATTTAAGTTGGAGATGAACATAGATTCATCATTCAACCAACGCCTGTCAAGCAAAGTTTAAGCACGATTTATGCTTGGAGAGGAGGGCATTCAACAGGCTTCCTAACATACCGGACTTGATTTGTTTGAGGATTCCCAATTCCTGGTATGTTTTCATATTAAAAAAGGAGATACCAAAAACATATACACCTTCGTACACACTTTCATTGAATCCTAA
This sequence comes from Pinus taeda, assembly GCA_000404065.3. Lineage (NCBI taxonomy): Eukaryota > Viridiplantae > Streptophyta > Pinopsida > Pinales > Pinaceae > Pinus > Pinus taeda. The sequence continues at coordinate 121,572 of APFE031418452.1, read as the reverse complement.
ACCTGTTTAGAATTTTACTTAATTTTTTCATTCATGCAATAAACTTAAATTTGATTGAGCTACTTGTATATTGGCTTGAACATTTTGGTCACAAAAATTTCCAACAAAATTAATCCTTATCTGAACTGGAGCAGGGATATAGGTCTCCTGGCTATCCATTAATCTTATGTGGTTGGATTTCTCAATCACACATGTGTAAGAGTAATGCATTTACTAATGCAGCCTTTGACATAGTAGTATCTTTTTGTTTGTGAAAAAATAAAAAGAAATTTGAAAATAATTTACTATTGTCAATTGAATTGCTCCTTTTTTTTATGCTTTTCATAATGGAAATGCGGCTTGAATGTGTGCCCTTCTAAATGAAATTAAGACCTGCCCTTCAAATTTGATCACTGGTGCCCAACTTTGAAATGCATATCTTTTACCTAGTATTGAGTATATTGGTGCCCAACTTTTCAATAGAGCTTGGGCCAATCATCATCTTAATTCCCTATATCTAATTTGTCAAAAGAAAAGGATTTAAGTTTAGACATTTTTAAGCTCACTCAATCATCACTCAAATCCCCTGATATATTTCTTTAATGGATAATTATTGGGTACAAAATAAAAAGTAATTTCTATCTTCGAGTTGGTGTTCATCTTATTCAGCAAAAATGAAAATATTGTAAACTTTATCATAAATTATCAAACTAGCAATAAAATAATTAGCAGCCTAGATCCATCTTAACTCTATATCTATCAAGGGAAGCCTAGATCTATCTTAACTGCAGATCTATCAAGGGAAGGGACGAGATGAAATGTTTGGTAGATCCAAAGTTAAGATGGATATAGGTTGGTTTAATTTCCCTCCTTTAAATAGACTATATTCCACATGAATACCATGAGTTTTCATAAACCTGGAGCTCAAAAATGGCTCATAAATTTTACCTTATTCTTTTAGTTTAGAGTTATTTTTATTTTAACGTCGGATTATTTTTATTTTTATTTGATTTTGACCAAGTAAAAGTGTTTACATCACATTACATTATAGTATGTTACACAATCTCTACCATAAGGGGTTGTGTGCAATCACCTCTGCATATGTAAATTTAATTTATGAAATTTAATTTATGAAAAAACATTGTGTTCGTAATGAAGCTTTAATAGTCTATATAGGCTAAAATAAGAACAACTTTAAATGGTCATAGATGGATGACTTAATTAACGCAGTTGAATCCCAAACACTGATATCTAATATAATGCACTGCAAAAATCTCTATACTTAAATTCAAAAGAGTGAAGGGAACTCTACTTGAATGGTTCATGAGGCATAATACTTGCTAAGGTTTTGCAAATGGGGTAGCAAGCTAAGTGGGCTTAATTGTGGGGAAAACTCCATAGTTAAGCGCGCTTGAGCCAGAGGCGATCAGGGATGGGTGACCTCCCGATAAGTCCTGGTTACCAGGTGCAAGCCCCGGAAGTGATGATTTGTTGAGATTTTTCTGTTTTAATAAAATAGGCAAAAATCTCAGTGTGTGACAACAATAGGAATTTGTTGCTAGATTAGCTCCAAGCTGTTGGGAGAGAGTTAATGCATCCTATATTTGATGTGAGAGGATTTATGAGGCAGTTAGATTCTCCTAGCTATAAAACAGGTATCCATACGAATTGTTTTTGGGTGAGAGAGTTTGTGAGGAATTTATTAATTTTTGTAATCTCCTGTTTGATTAATAAAGATTGTCGATGCTTATGTTTGGTGGATGTAGCCCAGATTGGTTGGGTGAACCACGTTAATCTGCTGTCTCCTGTGCATGATTATTTGCTGTGTATATTGTTTGTTTTTCTCTGTTGTGCATCTTGGCTTTAACAAATGGTATCAGAGCGAGTTGGAGGAGCGGCACAGTTGGAGGAGCGGCGCAGTTAGATTGACTGTTTGCTGGTGGTGCGTGTTAATGCTGATACATGATTGAACCTGCGTGGAGGAGGATCCCTGCTAGTGGATCGTGTGTTTAAGCAGTTGAGTGCTGGTGGTATTGCGTGCTGGTGGTGCGTGCTGGTGGTATTGCGTGCAGTGATATTGCGTCCAGGTGGTATTGCCTACGAGGAAGAGAGCACAGTCGACTTGAGCGCAGACTACATTGTCACATACATGTTGTTCTCGCTGCAGTATGGCAGCAGCAAAATGTATGTTATGTCTCTGTTCCATCTAGTAATGCGTGGTGCTGGTGCGTGAATCGGCTTGCTTCTGAGATATATATATATACCTGTTGCGTACTCCAGCGTAGAGGTGCCACATAATTGGGGCTTCCACAAGTCGTATGGAGCAAACCGTCTTCCTGAAAGGCCACAATCACACAATATAATAAGAGATCCTTGGTAAGATTTACTGTGTCGGTTCAATTTTCCAAGGGTTTATTAAAGTTATGTTCAGATATGGAGATTAGCACGAATTTGCTGGTGCGTATTTTGTATTTTGGGATTGTCTGCTGGTAGAAGAGCGCCAACGCGTCAACTGCGTTGGTAAACCCGCAGTTGTTTTTTATTTGGTTTTTTGTTCTGAATGCATTTTCCTTGGAGTAGTAACGGTCAAAACAGGACAGGTAATTAAAGGTCGTATATCGACTTAACAAGTGATATATACAGCTGGTGCATATGTGTGATATACCTGGTGTGTGCATATTTATGTGCTGTGATATTGAGTTTTTTTTTTTTAAAGGACGTATATTACATTTTGAGAAGTGCATATGGCAGAAATTTTTCTATGAAGTACAAAGGGCATATATTTTTTTTTAATGCAAAGGCAGTGTCATATAAGGCATAGGCAGTTATTTTTTATACATTAATTGTTGGTATTTAAACGTTGGTTTTGGAGATTATTGTTTTTTGGTTGATATAAGATGGCGAAAACTCAGAGTGCCCGGTTTGAAATTGAGAAGTTTAATGGAAAAAATAACTTCGAGATCTGGAAGGTGAAGATGTACAATTTGCTTGTCTAACATGGTGTGGCAAAGGCGTTGTTGGGCAAATCCAAACAGCCTTACAACATCACAGATAATGAGTGGGCCGAGATGGATGAAAGAGCAATAAGTGCTACTCGACTGTGTCTGGCTGATGATGTCCTGTTTAATATCGTGTCGGAGACAACAACTGCTGGTTTGTGGACGAAACTGGAGAAACTGTACATGACCAAATCCTTAACCAATAGGATTCTCCTGAAGCGACAGTTGTACGGTTTGTGAATGAAGGAAGGTACATCGATTGCTGATCATTTAAATGCTTTTAATACTCTTCTTGTGTAATTACAAAGTATAGAAGTAAAAATTCCATTCGAGGATAAAGCTATTACTTTATTGTGCTCGTTGCCCGAGTCATGGGATCATTTTGTTACTTCTATAAGTCTTAGTTCATCAGAAACTATTGAGTTTGATGATGTAGTTGCATC
>APFE031418452.1:103396-114386 GCA_000404065.3 Pinus taeda | reverse complement strand
GTTCACGAAACCAGTTTTGTTAGAGAAGCTATGCTGGTGTTTGGCTTCTCTTGGCTTGCAAAAAAGATAAAATAATAAAGAAACAGGGCATCAGGCTAATTGTTGTCAAGGTGGAGATTGTTGAGATTTTTCTGTTTTAATAAAATAGGCAAAAATCTCAGTGTGTGACAACAATAGGAATTTGTTGCTAGATTAGCTCCAGGCTGTTGGGAGAGAGTTAATGCATCCTATATTTGATGTGAGAGGATTTATGACGCAGTTAGATTCTCCTAGCTATAAAACAGGTATACATACAGATTATTTTTGGGTGAGAGAGTTGTGAGGAATTGATTAATTTTTGTAATCTCCTGTTTGATTAATAAAGATTGTCGATGCCTATGTTTGGTGGAAGTAGCCCAGATTGGTTGGGTGAACCACATTAATCTGTTGTCTCTTGTACATGATTATTTGTTGTGTATATTGTTTGTTTTTCTCTGTTGTGCATCTTGGCTCTAACATGATTAACGCTATGTGATTCATTTCACTAGTTTCAATCCCACTTCTTCACCCCTGTGAGCATCACCCGATGCAATGAGTGCTAAGTGGACTATTCAAAAATCATGAGAAATTAGTCAGTTATGACTAACTCTCATGAAAGTGGTCATATATGGATGACTTAATTACACAGTTTAATCCCAAACACTGATATCTAATATAGTGCACTACGAAAACCCCTATACTTAAATTCAAAATAGTGAAGGGAACTCTAATAGTTCATTAGGCACAATACTTGCTAAAGTTTTGTAGGGGTAGCAAGCTAAGTGGGCTTAATTGTGGGGAAAACTCCATAGTTAAGCGCACTTGAGCCAGAGGTGATCTAGGATGGGTGACCTCCTGGGAAGTCCTTGTCACTGGGTGCAAGCCCCGGAAGTGATGATTGACGCTATGTGATTCATTTCACTAGTTTCAATCCCACTTCTTCACCCCTGTGAGCATCACCCGATGCAATGAGTGCTAAGTGACGCAGTTGAATCCCAAACACTAATATCTAATTTTAAATCATATTTTGCAATTATATGGTTAGATGTTAAAAACATGTTAAAAAGTGGATTTGTTTGAAATTTGTATTTTTTGGAAATTAAAAATATATTTTGGAAGAAAATTATAGTTTTATTAACTATTATTAAAAAATATATACAATGTGAAATTTTTAATTAAAAATAATAAAATAAAGTAGGATTGCATTTTAGTGTAGTTTATTCATTTGATTTGATTTAGGTCTCCCCATCATATGGAATTCTACAAGAACAAGGAATTAGGTAAACTCTTTTTCGACATTTGGGGTCAATGGGATCTCTGGCAGAATTGAGGCGACTACGGATTGTATTTATAGGTTTGATGGTGGTCATAATTCTATGTTTTCTTAGAACATGAGCGATTTTATGAGTGGGTATATGGAAGATTTACTTTGCTATTGAAGTCATCCAAATTATTATTTTTATTTTTAGGACAAGTATTTTTGCTAGCTTTATTCAGGGTTTTGATGATTTGATGTCTTTTATACCCATTCATTAAAAATACATTCGTTAGCTGGGCTTTTTCTTTATCTAGGTGATTTTTATCAGAGATTCTAATAGCTCTTGTTGCAAGAGTGTTCAAAATCCCTAATTTTCGGTCAGGATGGTGGCGAGAGGTAGCATGGAGATATTGCTCTGTATGGGTCTTTTTTCGATAGACTTGTTGAGATATGACGTCATCGAAATTTTGGGTGATAAGGATGTCAAGGAAAGGAATGTTGTCGTTTACTTCTACTTCCATGGTGAATTTGATGGATGAGGAAAGTCTCTTAATATGTTGTTTAAAAGTTTCTAAAGCTTCCTGACCATGTGGCCAGATGATGAAAGTGTCATCCACAAGCCTTTTCCATAATTTGGGTTTTAAGGGAGCACTTTCAAGGGCTTTGGTTTCAAAATCTTCCATGAATAGTTTAGCTATGATGGGGGGAAGAGGGGATCCCATATCTATTCCGCAATTTTGTTTATATATTTCATCCATGAAACTAAAGAAGGTAGATTTGAGACATATTTTACCTTCTTTAGTTTCATGGATGAAATATATGAGAAAACTTGCAGAGTAGCTATGGGCTCCACTCTTCCTCCATCATAGCCAACATATTCATGGAAGATTTTGAAACCAAAGCCCTTGAAAGTGTTCCTTTATAACCCAAATTATGGAAAAGATTTGTGGATGACACTTTCATCATCTAGCCACATGGTCGAGAAGCCTTAGAAACTTTTAAACAACATCTTAATAGTCTTTCCTCACCCATCAAATTCACCATGGAAGTAGAAGTAAACGACAACATTCCTTCCCTTGACATCCTTATCACCCGAAATTACGATGGCTCCATATCTCACCAAGTCTACCGAAAAAGACCCATACAGAGCAATATATCCATGCTACTTCTCACCACCATCCTAACCAGAAATTAGGGATTCTAAACACTCTTACAACAAGAATCTTTGATAAAAAATCACCTAGATAAAGAAGAATCCCACCTAATGAATGTATTTTAAAAAATGGGTATAAAAGACATCAAATCATCAAAGCCCTTAATAAGCTAGCAAAAATACTTGTCCTAAAAATAAAAATAAAAAATTGGATGACTTCAATGGCAAAGTAAATCTTCCATATATTCTTGGGACCATTGATAAAATCGTTCATGTTCGAAGAAAACATAGAATCGTGACCACCTTCAAACCTATAAATAAAATCCGCGGTCGCCTCAATTTTGTCAAAAATCCCATTGACCCCAAATGCCGAAAAGGAGTTTACCTAATTCCTTGTTCTTGTGGAATTCCATAGTTGGGGAGATTGGTCGATCAATCAAAACTCGCATCCTTGAACATGTTGCGGACATAAAAAAAAAAAAAAAAAATTGCTCTTTTTGAACATTCCAATCAACACTAAACATCACATAGTGCATTGAAGAAACCTGCATCCTTGCCAAAATTGACCACTATTTCCATGGAAAATTTAGAGAAGCCAACCGAATCAATAAACATTCTAAAAAACTAAATAGGGATGATGGATGGAGCTAAAGCAAAAATGAGATCCCTACTTTAACTTCTAAATCTCAAACTTTTTAACACCCTAATTTCTTTCTTTTCATCATTATTTTTAATTATTTCTTCCTACTCTTTTTAACTCTAATTCATCTTATTTATAGTTTAATATATTAATTAATCTTATTATTTTTCAAATTCATTAACCATTCATGAGCAAAAAATTCTAATTGTTAATCTTTTAAATAAAATATTAAACATATATATTAATTTTGTATATATCTCATCATTTTATGAATTTCCACACTCTATTTACCATTCCCTCATAAATATTTTATATTTATATTAATTATATACATGGTCAATTCATGGAAAATATAATAATTTCTTCAAATAAATAAATTTAAATATAAAAACATATTTATTAGATAATGCACATACATTTTGTTCTATTACTCACTTATTAATTTTAACATATCAATCATTTTCATAATATTCTTAATAAAACCTTTCTCAATCTATTTCACTGTCGGCCAATTTTTCTCATTTAACCCTCTAATACATTCTATTTATCATACCATGGTCAAATCAGTTTTCCACATACTTTCATTTCTTGATGATGAACCTTAGTTGTAGGTTCAAAACGTCGATTTAAAAATCAACTTGAATGGGATGGATTTGGAAAACCAATTACAATTAAAGAGATTGTTGCAAGAGGTATAAAAATTTCAAATTTTGCATTACTCAAAGAAGAGGCGATCCATCACTTCAATGATTTGTATAGTGCCACGGGCCTTAGCAGCCATGAAGCAAAACAATTAATGTTGGAACATATTATTGAGTTTATTTCACAGCAAGACAATAATATGTTGACAAAATAACCCACCGAAGAAGAGATCCACCAAGTTGTCTTTTCCTTCAATCTAGACAAAGCATCAAGACCGGATGGATTCTTTGATTATTTTTATGAACAGTTTTGGGAGGTAATAAATATTGACTTTTGCATAATGGTGGGTTATACTTTAAAGAACAATTGCATGGTGGGGGGTAATTTCTTCCTTTTTAGCCCTAATCCCATACGATCTAAATCTTGCTTCCTTTTGAGTATTTTGGTCGATATCACTTTGTAATCTCTCTTATAAAGTGATCTCAAAGATTTTGGCCAAAATGCTTCAACCTATTCTACCAAGAATTATCTCAAAAAATCAAGGAGGATTCATGCACCAGAGACAAATATCTGATAATATCATCCTGGTTCGAGAAAAATCAAATCCATCCAAAATCAACAAGACAAAGGCATGATCATCAAACTAGATATGGAAAATGCCTTAGACAGAGTAAGTCATGAATTCCTCTACAAAATATTGGATAAATTTGGCTTTGATGCTAAATCTACTCAATGCATTTTTTTTATGTATCAAAGCAACATGGATTACCCCTTTGGTCAATGGAAGAGTGGTTGGTTTCTTCTAAGCATGATTGTAGCTCAAAAACATGATTATAGCTCCCCTATGAAAGAGTTGGATCAGTCAAAGCAAGTATGGCTCAATAAATTGGTAGGTATGGATAAAAACCCACAAATTATTGGTTGGAATCAACAAAAGATGGGAAAACGCTGGAAGTTTAGAATGACATAGGTAGAATTCAGAACTTGGAAGAATAGTAGAGAAGGATGGATTCTATATTTTGGTGGAGCATCCAAATGAAATCTAGGAGTGGCAAGGGGGAGAGGCTCTTTTTGGCATTGCGGATGATGAACTATTCAAGTACTCATGGGGACTTGGTCATATAATAAATGATCAAGCAGAGATTTACAGTCTTTATCAGGGTATCTTGATTTCTAAAGAAAATTAGGTGAAAGAGTTCATAATTTTAGGAGACTCCCTCTTTATTTTGCAACATTTAACTAAAGGCTCAATGTCGAGGAAAAAATATCCAAAAAATATCATAAAAGAGCAAGGAAATGGAAAAATACATTCCATCAATAACATCCTTTCATGTATGACATGACCATAACAAAGAAGTAGACAAGTTTGCTAATGATGGATACAAGTTGAAAGCAGATATACATCAATGGCCAAATTTGGCCATCAACTATCCCTTAATGGAGTCTAATAACTCAAAAAATAATTTAATCCAATGCAGATTAGTTCATCATATCAGGTTCATAGTCATCAAGGACATTATTATCAATCAATAGTTTTAAGTTTTGTAAATGTTGTGTTGTGTTGGGGCAATTTTGTAAGGTATACACCTACAGAAACCCCATTTTCGTCACTCAACAATATGCTCATTAAGAAAGTCTCTCATATATCTTTGATAAGAGAAAAATGATATAAATTTTGAAGAAGTTGATATGTAATTCCTGATGTATCTGCCACGAGCCAATATAGGTTTATATAATATAAATACTCTTTTTGGTTAAAAAAAATATAGGACAATGAGTAGAGTTTTTATTAAAGTTCTCTAATTTTATATAATTTTTTAGGTCTTTTATACAAGTTCTCTAATTAGCCCCAAGGGGGCAGTTGACAAGTGTTGTGAAAATGAAGTGTTAAGCTCCAAGAGATTCAAGGTTCAAATCCCCCAACTTATCCATGTCTCTGGAAGGGGCACCCATAGGCACCTATGGGTTATAGTGGTAGTGGTCTAAAATTGACACACCCTATGTCACGCCGACCCAATTGCTAATTCCTCTAATAAAAAAAGTTCTTTAATTTTATAGAGTTTTTTTGGTTTTAGTTTGGTGATATAAACTATTAAAATTTATATAATATTGAATTTTGATAAAATTTGTAAGATTTTGGATTTTAAAAGGTTGAGTTTGTGTATTTTATAATTTAATTTAATGTTATATATAAAAATATAAGATAGTGAATAGGTTTTTTATAAAAAGTTTTTTTTTAATTTTATGGATTTTTTTAGGTTTAAATTTGATCATATAAAATACTAAAATTAATATAAACTTCACTTTTGTTTAAATTTTAAGAATTTGGGTTTAAGTTTGAGATAATATATACTATTATAATTTATATATATTTTTAAATTTTATATATATTTTAATAATTTTAATTTATTTAAAAATTGAAAAAAAAAATAAAAACCTCAAATTATAATAAATAATTTTGTTTTATGGATTTTTTTAGTTTAATTTGATCATATAAAATACAAAATTAATATAAATTGACTTTTGTTTAAATTTTTAAGAATTTGGGTTTAAGTTTGATAATATATACTAAGATAATTTATATATTCTTTAAATTTAATCATATTTTTATAATTTTAATTTATTTAAAATTGAATAAAAAATTAAAGACCTTAAATTATAATAAAATAATTGTGATATATTTTTTTAATCAGAATTATAAATTATGATTTATGAATGGCATTGAATAAATTAGAGCAAAAATGGTTCGTACGTCGATTGATAAGGTTTTCTCTGTAATTTTTTCATATGGTGTTGTCGTGGGTTTCCTGGACTCTCTCCTTCCCTATCCTCAGCTTCACTGGAGGTGCGCTGGGTCTGAGGGCCTCGCTGTGGATGTTGCCAAAGTGATTTTGTTGTTGAAAAAGTCAGGAGAGTTTTCATCCTCAAAATCTGATAAACTAAGGTTCTTTGTGGACGTCGATGGACAATCTTGCGGCTTGACCTGCTCTTATGTCTCGGTAATATTTCTATATCGCCCTCACTCTCAGAATTTTTCAATGGTCTGTATTATTGGTATATGGAGGGCTCATTTTTCCAAATGGGCGTTTTTTCCTATGATTCTCTTGGTGGTCTCTTCGTCGTATTGTTTGCTCTCAACTATCTGTGGGGCTCGTCTTATAAATCAGTTGGGGGTGGCCCAGATTTATCCTCTTTGATGGCTCCCAGTGAAATTCCCCCTCAAAATACGACCCTATTTGAGATGCTACTACCTCTATCAATGGCTAGTAGGACTTACTCTTTATTTCCAATGACAAAATGATGAAACCCTCTACCCATATTAAACAATGTTTGCAGTCGGCCTCCCTTGTTTCTCTGCCCACATTTGACGTATGCAGACAGTCCTTGCCTGTGCTAGAACAAACAAAAACTTTTCATATATTTGTCAAAAACATCAAAGGGAAAACATTTTTTTTTTTTTTTTGGAAATTTTAACTTTCACTTCTCTCAAGTTATTGATTCAAGACAAATGGGGACCGCCTTCAAATTTACAGAGTCTACAATTTGCAGGGAAGGTTATGCTAGATCCCATGTAGCTAAAATATCATGAAATTATTAAAAAATCAACAATTATTTTGAATCTCAAACTTCACGAGGGAGCAAGTAGTGTTAGGAACTCAAATATTCCCTTTGTATCCTTCAAGTATGGTGTCCAAGGGAAGACCACTGCATTTAAAGGGAAATCTTTTTCCCCTACAGGACATAAACAAAACTTTCCTTCAGGTCCATATATTGTAGACCAAATGGAACAAGTTCCATCCATGGAGGTAAATAACCCACAAGTATCCTATCTATTCATTGCTTTAGAGTCAAAAGCCATCATATGCAGATTCAACGGTTTCTGGACAAAACTTGAAGCATTACATTAGTGGATATTCACTTCTTGGACAACAAATTGTGATATTTACCTTTGTTCCAAAGGATTTTTTGTTGTCCAATTTGACACACAAAAAGAATTGGATTTTGTTCTAAATGAAGGACCACGGTTTTAGGAAAATGTTGGGCTATGAATTACTCCATAGTTTCCTGATTTTGATACAACATCCATGATGGTTACTTCCATGCCAACATGGGTAAGACTTCCAAATCTTCCCCTCCCCTTCTAGCACTACTAGGTTCTTGAATACATTGGGAATAAACTTCAAAAAAAAAAAAAAAAAAAAAAAAAATGGACATGGAGAGAACATAAAAGGGAATTTTCACATTTGCTAGGATCTATGTGGAGATGGATCTCAATAAAGGTTTACCAGACCACATCATCTTGAAACATAACAATTTTCAGTGGATACAAATCATAGACTATGAGAACATTATTTTTAGATGTCGTGTGTGTTTTCAAACATGACACCTCCAGAACACATTCCCATTGGTGAAGAAGATCCCAAAAAAATAAAAATAAGTACTAAACAGACCAAAAGTATGGTAGTTTACTATCTATCCTCATTTAGAAGATGAGGAGGAAAACCAAGAAGCATGGCATGAGCAATTTGAGGACAAGATGGGAAGTGAGGCTGTGGTTCAACATGTTTTAGTCACTCTTCCCTCGATGGGTCCGGATTTAGAAAACCGATTGTCTTTGACAGGTCATGTTATGAAACCAGCTCACAAAAAGATAGAAAAGATATATGAACACCTTAGAAATTAGCCTCTTCGAGGGGGCAACCTCCTTTACATTACACAAATGAACAATTATTGGATGATACAAATGACAAGACCTCCCTTTTATATATAAGAGTCTAAGGGGTCATAATATAATCAGAGCCGACATAACAATAATAATGTAAGGGCACAATAATAACAATAGTGGGATTCTATGGGGCACAATAGTAACAATTTGGGGACTACATGGGGACAACAATATAATAAGGGGGTTGTACTAATAACAATAATGGGTTACACTAGTAGTATAGGGGCCTAACATACCCCTCTCCTTCAAAAAGTGTTGTCCTCAACGCTTGAGTAGTTTTTGATGCCTCTGTATAAAATTCTTGCCTCCCATGTGGAATCTTCAACGGGTAAGTTCTTCCACTTGATGAGATACTCTGAAATTGATCGATTCCGTAGCTGTTGGGTTCTTGTTTCTGTGACTGCTCCAGGTTCCAATATGATTTTTCCTTCCTCTTCAAGTTCTCACAATATTGTTTGAATTGGGACCTTCTGCAACTTTTAAATGTGTGGCCACACTTCTTCATCCTTCTTCCATTCATCCCTTGCTTCATTTATCCAATCTGGTTGGATAATAGAAATACCACAAAACAATGCTTCCACATCCTCATCCTTTCTTGAAAGTGCATCTGCAACAAAATTTTGCTTCCCTTTTCTGTAGATGATGTCAAAGTCATAACCCAACATATTTGTGACCCATTTTTTCTGTTCTTCTAAAGGTAATATTTGTTCTAAAAAGTATTTAAGACTATCATGATCCATTTTTACCTTGAAGTGTCTTCCCCTTGGATAAGGTCACCATTTCTTAAGTGCATGTAGTATTGCCAACATTTCCTTCTCATAAATAGCTTGCTTGAGATGTAGCCGTAAAAATACCCAATCACCTGCATCAAAACATTTTTCACTGCGATGTTGATCTACCTGCTGTTTCCTTCGATTCTGCACCAAAGTGGCGTTATCCTTTAAAAGTTGGAGAACTTGTTGTTGATGCTCGATGTGATCTTTCACTACTTGAACATTTTTCTTCTTGATATGTCCTTCTATCTTTAGAGTTTGAGGAATGGTAATTTCTTCCAATCCTTTACAATATATGGTTGGATTCATTTGATGCTCGATGTGATCTTTCACTACTTGAACATTTTTCTTCTTGATATGTCCTTCTATCTTTAGAGTTTGAGGAATGGTAATTTCTTCCAATCCTTTACAATATATGGTTGGATTCATTTCTTGATGCTTGGGGTTGGATCGTGGAGTATATCCTCTTTTTTTTATGTTTCTTGATCCTTTTCTTCCTCCTCTTCATACTCTATGTAAAATAGTTTCTTCTCAACACACTTATGACCTTTAGTGCATTTGCTATCACAATTGTAACAAAACCCTTTTTCTCTTTTTTCTTCCAATTGTTGTGTTGTAACCCTTGTAGGTTGTGGAAGGCTAGGAGAAACAACACTTCCATCTTCATAGCTGTGAGGGGTAGAATTCACTTTTGCATAATTTTACTTTCTAGTATGTCACAAAGCCCTTTTACTCTTTCCAATTGTTGTGGTGTTGCTCTAAAGAAGGTGTTGCTCTTTGTATCCTCATAATGTGCTATCTTTTCCTCTGTGAGAATTGACCACGTAACAAGTCATTTACGAGAACAAAGCCCTTTATACCATAAAAATTGATCCATTTCTAAATATGAAGATGCAATACATACCTTTTGTAACAGTGGTATACCATGTAGATCAAAATATTGCTCCATTTGAAGTATCCAATTTACCAGATCCTTCCCATCAAACTTCCTCATCTTGTTTTTTCTTGATTTTAGGAGCTCGATCTTGAAACGATTGTAACTCTGTACTTTCAGATCTTTAAGATCTTAAATTGTGACCTGCAGTAGCCCTTTGTGTCCTCTTTCCAGTGCCACTAGTTAGATCCAAATTGGATTCTCCAAGGAAGCGTTATGTGAAATCTCCCACAGTGACCTGATTATGGACTAGTTTCGTAGGGCGAACTTGTACGATGTGCCATGAGTCCCTGTTTTGTCTTTTGGCTCTAAAAAATATATACAAGAAACTACAGTCTATCCTCTTTCGTCACCTTCTTACGAAATTTCAATCCAATGCTCAGAGAAACAGTTATGATGATTTTTCCCAGGTCACCTTTTTGGAATGTAATTCAGGAGTCTGCAAAAATACCAACTTCCTCAGATCATATCTCCGCAAATATAGCGCAAAACAATCTGAAATGTGGACCTGAGATTCAGCGCGATGTCTTCTCAAGTGGGTTTTTTTTTTTAACTTCTGAAACATCGCAAAAAAAAGTTATTGCGCAAATTCCACGATGACCTGTTTGGAGCAACGAAACCCTAAAATCCAAAGCTCTGATACCAAATGTTATGAAACTAGCTCAAGAAAAGATAGAAAAGATAGATCAACACCTTAGAATTCAGCCTCTTCGAGGCGACAACCTCCTTTACATTACATAAATGAACAATTCTTGGATGATACAAATGAAAAAACCTCCTTTCTATATATAGGAGTCTAAGGGGTCATTATATAATCAGAGCCTACATAACAATAATAATGTAAGG